>CAXHSA010000031.1:0-16557 GCA_964019055.1 Anthopleura xanthogrammica
TAGAGCTACTCTGTAGATATGCTTAAATTTTATATTATTATTATTATTTATATTATTTTCTTAGTATTGAAGATGTAGAGCTACTCTGTAGATATGCTTCAATAAATCGTTATTATTATTATTATTATTATTATTTTCTTAGTATTGAAGATGTAGAGCTACTCTGTAGATATGCTTCAATAAATCGTTATTATTATTATTATTATTATTATTTTCTTAGTATTGAAGATGTAGAGCTACTCTGTAGATATGCTTCAATAAATCGTTATTATTATTATTATTATTATTATTATTATTATTATTATTATTATTATTATTTTCTTAGTATTGAAGATGTAGAGCTACTCTGTAGATATGCTTCAATAAATCGTTATTATTATTATTATTATTATTATTTTCTTAGTATTGAAGATGTAGAGCTACTCTGTAGATATGCTTCAATAAATCGTTATTATTATTATTATTATTATTATTATTTTCTTAGTATTGAAGATGTAGAGCTACTCTGTAGATATGCTTCAATAAATCGTTATTATTATTATTATTATTATTATTATTATTATTATTATTATTTTCTTAGTATTGAAGATGTAGAGCTACTCTGTAGATATGCTTCAATAAATCGTTATTATTATTATTATTATTATTATTTCTTAGTATTGAAGATGTAGAGCTACTCTGTAGATATGCTTCAATAAATCGTTATTATTATTATTATTATTATTATTATTTTCTTAGTATTGAAGATGTAGAGCTACTCTGTAGATATGCTTCAATAAATCGTTATTATTATTATTATTATTATTATTTTCTTAGTATTGAAGATGTAGAGCTACTCTGTAGATATGCTTCAATAAATCGTTATTATTATTATTATTATTATTATTATTATTTTCTTAGTATTGAAGATGTAGAGCTACTCTGTAGATATGCTTCAATAAATCGTTATTATTATTATTATTATTATTATTTTCTTAGTATTGAAGATGTAGAGCTACTCTGTAGATATGCTTCAATAAATCGTTTTATTATTATTATTATTATTATTATTTTCTTAGTATTGAAGATGTAGAGCTACTCTGTAGATATGCTTCAATAAATCGTTATTATTATTATTATTATTATTATTATTATTATTATTATTATTATTTTCTTAGTATTGAAGATGTAGAGCTACTCTGTAGATATGCTTCAATAAATCGTTATTATTATTATTATTATTATTATTTTCTTAGTATTGAAGATGTAGAGCTACTCTGTAGATATGCTTCAATAAATCGTTATTATTATTATTATTATTATTATTATTATTTTCTTAGTATTGAAGATGTAGAGCTACTCTGTAGATATGCTTCAATAAATCGTTATTATTATTATTATTATTATTATTTTCTTAGTATTGAAGATGTAGAGCTACTCTGTAGATATGCTTCAATAAATCGTTATTATTATTATTATTATTATTATTATTTTCTTAGTATTGAAGATGTAGAGCTACTCTGTAGATATGCTTCAATAAATCGTTATTATTATTATTATTATTTATTATTTTCTTAGTATTGAAGATGTAGAGCTACTCTGTAGATATGCTTCAATAAATCGTTATTATTATTATTATTATTATTATTATTATTTTCTTAGTATTGAAGATGTAGAGCTACTCTGTAGATATGCTTCAATAAATCGTTATTATTATTATTATTATTATTATTATTATTATTATTATTATTATTTTCTTAGTATTGAAGATGTAGAGCTACTCTGTAGATATGCTTCAATAAATCGTTATTATTATTATTATTATTATTATTATTTTCTTAGTATTGAAGATGTAGAGCTACTCTGTAGATATGCTTCAATAAATCGTTATTATTATTATTATTATTATTATTTTCTTAGTATTGAAGATGTAGAGCTACTCTGTAGATATGCTTCAATAAATCGTTATTATTATTATTATTATTATTATTATTTTCTTAGTATTGAAGATGTAGAGCTACTCTGTAGATATGCTTCAATAAATCGTTATTATTATTATTATTATTATTATTTTCTTAGTATTGAAGATGTAGAGCTACTCTGTAGATATGCTTCAATAAATCGTTAATTATTATTATTATTATTATTATTATTATTATTATTATTTTCTTAGTATTGAAGATGTAGAGCTACTCTGTAGATATGCTTCAATAAATCGTTATTATTATTATTATTATTATTATTTTCTTAGTATTGAAGATGTAGAGCTACTCTGTAGATATGCTTCAATAAATCGTTATTATTATTATTATTATTATTATTTTCTTAGTATTGAAGATGTAGAGCTACTCTGTAGATATGCTTCAATAAATCGTTATTATTATTATTATTATTATTATTATTATTATTATTATTATTATTATTTTCTTAGTATTGAAGATGTAGAGCTACTCTGTAGATATGCTTCAATAAATCGTTATTATTATTATTATTATTATTATTTTCTTAGTATTGAAGATGTAGAGCTACTCTGTAGATATGCTTCAATAAATCGTTATTATTATTATTATTATTATTATTTTCTTAGTATTGAAGATGTAGAGCTACTCTGTAGATATGCTTCAATAAATCGTTATTATTATTATTATTATTATTATTATTATTTTCTTAGTATTGAAGATGTAGAGCTACTCTGTAGATATGCTTCAATAAATCGTTATTATTATTATTATTATTTATTATTTTCTTAGTATTGAAGATGTAGAGCTACTCTGTAGATATGCTTCAATAAATCGTTATTATTATTATTATTATTATTATTATTTTCTTAGTATTGAAGATGTAGAGCTACTCTGTAGATATGCTTCAATAAATCGTTATTATTATTATTATTATATTATTATTATTATTATTATTATTATTATTATTATTTTCTTAGTATTGAAGATGTAGAGCTACTCTGTAGATATGCTTCAATAAATCGTTATTATTATTATTATTATTATTATTATTATTTTCTTAGTATTGAAGATGTAGAGCTACTCTGTAGATATGCTTCAATAAATCGTTATTATTATTATTATTATTATTATTATTATTTTCTTAGTATTGAAGATGTAGAGCTACTCTGTAGATATGCTTCAATAAATCGTTATTATTATTATTATTATTATTTTCTTAGTATTGAAGATGTAGAGCTACTCTGTAGATATGCTTCAATAAATCGTTATTATTATTATTATTATTATTATTATTATTATTATTTTCTTAGTATTGAAGATGTAGAGCTACTCTGTAGATATGCTTCAATAAATCGTTATTATTATTATTATTATTATTATTTTCTTAGTATTGAAGATGTAGAGCTACTCTGTAGATATGCTTCAATAAATCGTTATTATTATTATTATTATTATTATTATTTTCTTAGTATTGAAGATGTAGAGCTACTCTGTAGATATGCTTCAATAAATCGTTATTATTATTATTATTATTATTATATTATTATTATTATTATTATTATTATTTTCTTAGTATTGAAGATGTAGAGCTACTCTGTAGATATGCTTCAATAAATCGTTATTATTATTATTATTATTATTATTATTATTATTATTATTATTATTATTTTCTTAGTATTGAAGATGTAGAGCTACTCTGTAGATATGCTTCAATAAATCGTTATTATTATTATTATTATTATTATTATTTTCTTAGTATTGAAGATGTAGAGCTACTCTGTAGATATGCTTCAATAAATCGTTATTATTATTATTATTATTATTATTTTCTTAGTATTGAAGATGTAGAGCTACTCTGTAGATATGCTTCAATAAATCGTTATTATTATTATTATTATTATTATTATTATTTTCTTAGTATTGAAGATGTAGAGCTACTCTGTAGATATGCTTCAATAAATCGTTATTATTATTATTATTATTATTATTTTCTTAGTATTGAAGATGTAGAGCTACTCTGTAGATATGCTTCAATAAATCGTTATTATTATTATTATTATTATTATTATTATTATTTTCTTAGTATTGAAGATGTAGAGCTACTCTGTAGATATGCTTCAATAAATCGTTATTATTATTATTATTATTATTATTATTATTATTATTTCTTAGTATTGAAGATGTAGAGCTACTCTGTAGATATGCTTCAATAAATCGTTATTATTATTATTATTATTATTATTTTCTTAGTATTGAAGATGTAGAGCTACTCTGTAGATATGCTTCAATAAATCGTTATTATTATTATTATTATTATTATTATTTTCTTAGTATTGAAGATGTAGAGCTACTCTGTAGATATGCTTCAATAAATCGTTATTATTATTATTATTATTATTATTATTATTATTATTTTCTTAGTATTGAAGATGTAGAGCTACTCTGTAGATATGCTTCAATAAATCGTTATTATTATTATTATTATTATTATTTTCTTAGTATTGAAGATGTAGAGCTACTCTGTAGATATGCTTCAATAAATCGTTATTATTATTATTATTATTATTATTATTATTATTATTATTATTATTTTCTTAGTATTGAAGATGTAGAGCTACTCTGTAGATATGCTTCAATAAATCGTTATTATTATTATTATTATTATTATTATTTTCTTAGTATTGAAGATGTAGAGCTACTCTGTAGATATGCTTCAATAAATCGTTATTATTATTATTATTATTATTATTATTTTCTTAGTATTGAAGATGTAGAGCTACTCTGTAGATATGCTTCAATAAATCGTTATTATTATTATTATTATTATTATTATTATTATTATTATTATTTTCTTAGTATTGAAGATGTAGAGCTACTCTGTAGATATGCTTCAATAAATCGTTATTATTATTATTATTATTATTATTTTCTTAGTATTGAAGATGTAGAGCTACTCTGTAGATATGCTTCAATAAATCGTTATTATTATTATTATTATTATTATTTTCTTAGTATTGAAGATGTAGAGCTACTCTGTAGATATGCTTCAATAAATCGTTATTATTATTATTATTATTATTATTTTCTTAGTATTGAAGATGTAGAGCTACTCTGTAGATATGCTTCAATAAATCGTTATTATTATTATTATTATTATTATTTTCTTAGTATTGAAGATGTAGAGCTACTCTGTAGATATGCTTCAATAAATCGTTATTATTATTATTATTATTATTATTATTATTATTTTCTTAGTATTGAAGATGTAGAGCTACTCTGTAGATATGCTTCAATAAATCGTTATTATTATTATTATTATTATTATTTTCTTAGTATTGAAGATGTAGAGCTACTCTGTAGATATGCTTCAATAAATCGTTATTATTATTATTATTATTATTATTATTATTTTCTTAGTATTGAAGATGTAGAGCTACTCTGTAGATATGCTTCAATAAATCGTTATTATTATTATTATTATTATTTTCTTAGTATTGAAGATGTAGAGCTACTCTGTAGATATGCTTCAATAAATCGTTATTATTATTATTATTATTATTATTATTATTATTTTCTTAGTATTGAAGATGTAGAGCTACTCTGTAGATATGCTTCAATAAATCGTTATTATTATTATTATTATTATTATTTTCTTAGTATTGAAGATGTAGAGCTACTCTGTAGATATGCTTCAATAAATCGTTATTATTATTATTATTATTATTATTTTCTTAGTATTGAAGATGTAGAGCTACTCTGTAGATATGCTTCAATAAATCGTTATTATTATTATTATTATTATTATTATTATTTTCTTAGTATTGAAGATGTAGAGCTACTCTGTAGATATGCTTCAATAAATCGTTATTATTATTATTATTATTATTTTCTTAGTATTGAAGATGTAGAGCTACTCTGTAGATATGCTTCAATAAATCGTTATTATTATTATTATTATTATTATTATTATTTTCTTAGTATTGAAGATGTAGAGCTACTCTGTAGATATGCTTCAATAAATCGTTATTATTATTATTATTATTATTATTTTCTTAGTATTGAAGATGTAGAGCTACTCTGTAGATATGCTTCAATAAATCGTTATTATTATTATTATTATTATTATTTTCTTAGTATTGAAGATGTAGAGCTACTCTGTAGATATGCTTCATAAATCGTTATTATTATTATTATTATTATTATTATTATTATTATTATTATTTTCTTAGTATTGAAGATGTAGAGCTACTCTGTAGATATGCTTCAATAAATCGTTATTATTATTATTATTATTATTATTTTCTTAGTATTGAAGATGTAGAGCTACTCTGTAGATATGCTTCAATAAATCGTTATTATTATTATTATTATTATTATTATTATTATTATTATTATTATTTTCTTAGTATTGAAGATGTAGAGCTACTCTGTAGATATGCTTCAATAAATCGTTATTATTATTATTATTATTATTATTTTCTTAGTATTGAAGATGTAGAGCTACTCTGTAGATATGCTTCAATAAATCGTTATTATTATTATTATTATTATTATTATTATTATTATTATTTTCTTAGTATTGAAGATGTAGAGCTACTCTGTAGATATGCTTCAATAAATCGTTATTATTATTATTATTATTATTATTATTATTATTATTATTATTTTCTTAGTATTGAAGATGTAGAGCTACTCTGTAGATATGCTTCAATAAATCGTTATTATTATTATTATTATTATTATTATTATTATTATTATTATTATTTTCTTAGTATTGAAGATGTAGAGCTACTCTGTAGATATGCTTCAATAAATCGTTATTATTATTATTATTATTATTATTATTATTATTTTCTTAGTATTGAAGATGTAGAGCTACTCTGTAGATATGCTTCAATAAATCGTTATTATTATTATTATTATTATTATTATTATTATTATTATTATTTTCTTAGTATTGAAGATGTAGAGCTACTCTGTAGATATGCTTCAATAAATCGTTATTATTATTATTATTATTATTATTTTCTTAGTATTGAAGATGTAGAGCTACTCTGTAGATATGCTTCAATAAATCGTTATTATTATTATTATTATTATTATTATTTTCTTAGTATTGAAGATGTAGAGCTACTCTGTAGATATGCTTCAATAAATCGTTATTATTATTATTATTATTATTATTATTATTATTATTTTCTTAGTATTGAAGATGTAGAGCTACTCTGTAGATATGCTTCAATAAATCGTTATTATTATTATTATTATTATTATTTTCTTAGTATTGAAGATGTAGAGCTACTCTGTAGATATGCTTCAATAAATCGTTATTATTATTATTATTATTATTATTATTATTATTATTATTATTTTCTTAGTATTGAAGATGTAGAGCTACTCTGTAGATATGCTTCAATAAATCGTTATTATTATTATTATTATTATTATTTTCTTAGTATTGAAGATGTAGAGCTACTCTGTAGATATGCTTCAATAAATCGTTATTATTATTATTATTATTATTATTATTTTCTTAGTATTGAAGATGTAGAGCTACTCTGTAGATATGCTTCAATAAATCGTTATTATTATTATTATTATTATTATTATTATTATTATTATTTTCTTAGTATTGAAGATGTAGAGCTACTCTGTAGATATGCTTCAATAAATCGTTATTATTATTATTATTATTATTATTATTATTATTATTATTTTCTTAGTATTGAAGATGTAGAGCTACTCTGTAGATATGCTTCAATAAATCGTTAATATTATTATTATTATTATTATTATTATTATTATTTTCTTAGTATTGAAGATGTAGAGCTACTCTGTAGATATGCTTCAATAAATCGTTATTATTATTATTATTATTATTATTATTATTATTATTATTTTCTTAGTATTGAAGATGTAGAGCTACTCTGTAGATATGCTTCAATAAATCGTTATTATTATTATTATTATTATTATTATTATTATTATTTTCTTAGTATTGAAGATGTAGAGCTACTCTGTAGATATGCTTCAATAAATCGTTATTATTATTATTATTATTATTATTTTCTTAGTATTGAAGATGTAGAGCTACTCTGTAGATATGCTTCAATAAATCGTTATTATTATTATTATTATTATTATTATTATTATTATTATTATTTTCTTAGTATTGAAGATGTAGAGCTACTCTGTAGATATGCTTCAATAAATCGTTATTATTATTATTATTATTATTATTTTCTTAGTATTGAAGATGTAGAGCTACTCTGTAGATATGCTTCAATAAATCGTTATTATTATTATTATTATTATTATTTTCTTAGTATTGAAGATGTAGAGCTACTCTGTAGATATGCTTCAATAAATCGTTATTATTATTATTATTATTATTATTATTATTTTCTTAGTATTGAAGATGTAGAGCTACTCTGTAGATATGCTTCAATAAATCGTTATTATTATTATTATTATTATTTTCTTAGTATTGAAGATGTAGAGCTACTCTGTAGATATGCTTCAATAAATCGTTATTATTATTATTATTATTATTATTATTATTTTCTTAGTATTGAAGATGTAGAGCTACTCTGTAGATATGCTTCAATAAATCGTTATTATTATTATTATTATTATTATTTTCTTAGTATTGAAGATGTAGAGCTACTCTGTAGATATGCTTCAATAAATCGTTATTATTATTATTATTATTATTATTTTCTTAGTATTGAAGATGTAGAGCTACTCTGTAGATATGCTTCAATAAATCGTTATTATTATTATTATTAATATTATTATTATTATTATTATTATTTTCTTAGTATTGAAGATGTAGAGCTACTCTGTAGATATGCTTCAATAAATCGTTATTATTATTATTATTATTATTATTTTCTTAGTATTGAAGATGTAGAGCTACTCTGTAGATATGCTTCAATAAATCGTTATTATTATTATTATTATTATTATTATTATTATTATTATTATTATTATTTTCTTAGTATTGAAGATGTAGAGCTACTCTGTAGATATGCTTCAATAAATCGTTATTATTATTATTATTATTATTATTTTCTTAGTATTGAAGATGTAGAGCTACTCTGTAGATATGCTTCAATAAATCGTTATTATTATTATTATTATTATTATTATTATTTTCTTAGTATTGAAGATGTAGAGCTACTCTGTAGATATGCTTCAATAAATCGTTATTATTATTATTATTATTATTATTATTATTATTATTATTATTTTCTTAGTATTGAAGATGTAGAGCTACTCTGTAGATATGCTTCAATAAATCGTTATTGTTATTATTATTATTATTATTATTATTATTATTATTATTATTATTATTTTCTTAGTATTGAAGATGTAGTAGAGCTACTCTGTAGATATGCTTCAATAAATCGTTATTATTATTATTATTATTATTATTATTATTATTATTATTATTATTTTCTTAGTATTGAAGATGTAGAGCTACTCTGTAGATATGCTTCAATAAATCGTTATTATTATTATTATTATTATTATTATTATTATTTTCTTAGTATTGAAGATGTAGAGCTACTCTGTAGATATGCTTCAATAAATCGTTATTATTATTATTATTATTATTATTATTATTATTATTATTATTATTTTCTTAGTATTGAAGATGTAGAGCTACTCTGTAGATATGCTTCAATAAATCGTTATTATTATTATTATTATTATTATTTTCTTAGTATTGAAGATGTAGAGCTACTCTGTAGATATGCTTCAATAAATCGTTATTATTATTATTATTATTATTATTATTTTCTTAGTATTGAAGATGTAGAGCTACTCTGTAGATATGCTTCTTCAATAAATCGTTATTATTATTATTATTATTATTATTATTATTATTATTTTCTTAGTATTGAAGATGTAGAGCTACTCTGTAGATATGCTTCAATAAATCGTTATTATTATTATTATTATTATTATTTTCTTAGTATTGAAGATGTAGAGCTACTCTGTAGATATGCTTCAATAAATCGTTATTATTATTATTATTATTATTATTATTATTATTATTATTATTTTCTTAGTATTGAAGATGTAGAGCTACTCTGTAGATATGCTTCAATAAATCGTTATTATTATTATTATTATTATTATTTTCTTAGTATTGAAGATGTAGAGCTACTCTGTAGATATGCTTCAATAAATCGTTATTATTATTATTATTATTATTATTATTTTCTTAGTATTGAAGATGTAGAGCTACTCTGTAGATATGCTTCAATAAATCGTTATTATTATTATTATTATTATTATTATTATTATTATTATTTTCTTAGTATTGAAGATGTAGAGCTACTCTGTAGATATGCTTCAATAAATCGTTATTATTATTATTATTATTATTATTATTATTATTATTATTTTCTTAGTATTGAAGATGTAGAGCTACTCTGTAGATATGAAGATGTAGAGCTACTCTGTAGATATGCTTCAATAAATCTTATTATTATTATTATTATTATTATTATTTTCTTAGTATTGAAGATGTAGAGCTACTCTGTAGATATGCTTCAATAAATCGTTATTATTATTATTATTATTATTATTATTATTATTATTTTCTTAGTATTGAAGATGTAGAGCTACTCTGTAGATATGCTTCAATAAATCGTTATTATTATTATTATTATTATTATTATTATTATTTTCTTAGTATTGAAGATGTAGAGCTACTCTGTAGATATGCTTCAATAAATCGTTATTATTATTATTATTATTTATTATTTTCTTAGTATTGAAGATGTAGAGCTACTCTGTAGATATGCTTCAATAAATCGTTATTATTTATTATTATTATTATTATTATTATTATTTTCTTAGTATTGAAGATGTAGAGCTACTCTGTAGATATGCTTCAATAAATCGTTATTATTATTATTATTATTATTATTTTCTTAGTATTGAAGATGTAGAGCTACTCTGTAGATATGCTTCAATAAATCGTTATTATTATTATTATTATTATTATTTTCTTAGTATTGAAGATGTAGAGCTACTCTGTAGATATGCTTCAATAAATCGTTATTATTATTATTATTATTATTATTATTTTCTTAGTATTGAAGATGTAGAGCTACTCTGTAGATATGCTTCAATAAATCGTTATTATTATTATTATTATTATTATTATTATTATTATTATTTTCTTAGTATTGAAGATGTAGAGCTACTCTGTAGATATGCTTCAATAAATCGTTATTATTATTATTATTATTATTATTATTATTTTCTTAGTATTGAAGATGTAGAGCTACTCTGTAGATATGCTTCAATAAATCGTTATTATTATTATTATTATTATTATTATTTTCTTAGTATTGAAGATGTAGAGCTACTCTGTAGATATGCTTCAATAAATCGTTATTATTATTATTATTATTATTATTATTATTTTCTTAGTATTGAAGATGTAGAGCTACTCTGTAGATATGCTTCAATAAATCGTTATTATTATTATTATTATTATTATTTTCTTAGTATTGAAGATGTAGAGCTACTCTGTAGATATGCTTCAATAAATCGTTATTATTATTATTATTATTATTATTTTCTTAGTATTGAAGATGTAGAGCTACTCTGTAGATATGCTTCAATAAATCGTTATTATTATTATTATTATTATTATTATTATTATTATTATTTTCTTAGTATTGAAGATGTAGAGCTACTCTGTAGATATGCTTCAATAAATCGTTATTATTATTATTATTATTATTATTTTCTTAGTATTGAAGATGTAGAGCTACTCTGTAGATATGCTTCAATAAATCGTTATTATTATTATTATTTATTATTATTATTATTATTATTATTTTTTCTTAGTATTGAAGATGTAGAGCTACTCTGTAGATATGCTTCAATAAATCGTTATTATTATTATTATTATTATTATTTTCTTAGTATTGAAGATGTAGAGCTACTCTGTAGATATGCTTCAATAAATCGTTATTATTATTATTATTATTATTATTATTTTCTTAGTATTGAAGATGTAGAGCTACTCTGTAGATATGCTTCAATAAATCGTTATTATTATTATTATTATTATTATTATTATTATTATTATTATTTTCTTAGTATTGAAGATGTAGAGCTACTCTGTAGATATGCTTCAATAAATCGTTATTGTTATTATTATTATTATTATTATTATTATTATTATTTTCTTAGTATTGAAGATGTAGAGCTACTCTGTAGATATGCTTCAATAAATCGTTATTATTATTATTATTATTATTATTATTATTATTATTATTATTTTCTTAGTATTGAAGATGTAGAGCTACTCTGTAGATATGCTTCAATAAATCGTTATTATTATTATTATTATTATTATTATTATTTTCTTAGTATTGAAGATGTAGAGCTACTCTGTAGATATGCTTCAATAAATCGTTATTATTATTATTATTATTATTATTATTATTATTATTATTATTATTTTCTTAGTATTGAAGATGTAGAGCTACTCTGTAGATATGCTTCAATAAATCGTTATTATTATTATTATTATTATTATTTTCTTAGTATTGAAGATGTAGAGCTACTCTGTAGATATGCTTCAATAAATCGTTATTATTATTATTATTATTATTATTATTTTCTTAGTATTGAAGATGTAGAGCTACTCTGTAGATATGCTTCAATAAATCGTTATTATTATTATTATTATTATTATTATTATTATTATTTTCTTAGTATTGAAGATGTAGAGCTACTCTGTAGATATGCTTCAATAAATCGTTATTATTATTATTATTATTATTATTTTCTTAGTATTGAAGATGTAGAGCTACTCTGTAGATATGCTTCAATAAATCGTTATTATTATTTATTATTATTATTATTATTATTATTATTATTTTCTTAGTATTGAAGATGTAGAGCTACTCTGTAGATATGCTTCAATAAATCGTTATTATTATTATTATTATTATTATTTTCTTAGTATTGAAGATGTAGAGCTACTCTGTAGATATGCTTCAATAAATCGTTATTATTATTATTATTATTATTATTATTTTCTTAGTATTGAAGATGTAGAGCTACTCTGTAGATATGCTTCAATAAATCGTTATTATTATTATTATTATTATTATTATTATTATTATTTTCTTAGTATTGAAGATGTAGAGCTACTCTGTAGATATGCTTCAATAAATCGTTATTATTATTATTATTATTATTATTATTATTATTATTATTTTCTTAGTATTGAAGATGTAGAGCTACTCTGTAGATATGCTTCAATAAATCGTTATTATTATTATTATTATTATTATTATTATTATTATTTTCTTAGTATTGAAGATGTAGAGCTACTCTGTAGATATGCTTCAATAAATCGTTATTATTATTATTATTATTATTATTATTATTATTATTTTCTTAGTATTGAAGATGTAGAGCTACTCTGTAGATATGCTTCAATAAATCGTTATTATTATTATTATTATTATTATTATTATTATTATTTTCTTAGTATTGAAGATGTAGAGCTACTCTGTAGATATGCTTCAATAAATCGTTATTATTATTATTATTATTATTATTTTCTTAGTATTGAAGATGTAGAGCTACTCTGTAGATATGCTTCAATAAATCGTTATTATTATTATTATTATTATTATTATTATTATTATTATTATTATTTTCTTAGTATTGAAGATGTAGAGCTACTCTGTAGATATGCTTCAATAAATCGTTATTATTATTATTATTATTATTATTTTCTTAGTATTGAAGATGTAGAGCTACTCTGTAGATATGCTTCAATAAATCGTTATTATTATTATTATTATTATTATTTTCTTAGTATTGAAGATGTAGAGCTACTCTGTAGATATGCTTCAATAAATCGTTATTATTATTATTATTATTATTATTTTCTTAGTATTGAAGATGTAGAGCTACTCTGTAGATATGCTTCAATAAATCGTTATTATTATTATTATTATTATTATTATTATTATTTTTATTTATTTTCTTAGTATTGAAGATGTAGAGCTACTCTGTAGATATGCTTCAATAAATCGTTATTATTATTATTATTATTATTATTATTTTCTTAGTATTGAAGATGTAGAGCTACTCTGTAGATATGCTTCAATAAATCGTTATTATTATTATTATTATTATTATTATTTTCTTAGTATTGAAGATGTAGAGCTACTCTGTAGATATGCTTCAATAAATCGTTATTATTATTATATTATTATTATTATTATTATTATTTTCTTAGTATTGAAGATGTAGAGCTACTCTGTAGATATGCTTCAATAAATCGTTATTATTATTATTATTATTATTATTTTCTTAGTATTGAAGATGTAGAGCTACTCTGTAGATATGCTTCAATAAATCGTTATTATTATTATTATTATTATTATTATTATTATTATTATTATTTTCTTAGTATTGAAGATGTAGAGCTACTCTGTAGATATGCTTCAATAAATCGTTATTATTATTATTATTATTATTATTATTATTATTATTATTATTTTCTTAGTATTGAAGATGTAGAGCTACTCTGTAGATATGCTTCAATAAATCGTTATTATTATTATTTTATTATTATTATTATTATTATTATTATTTTCTTAGTATTGAAGATGTAGAGCTACTCTGTAGATATGCTTCAATAAATCGTTATTATTATTATTATTATTATTATTATTATTATTATTATTTTCTTAGTATTGAAGATGTAGAGCTACTCTGTAGATATGCTTCAATAAATCGTTATTATTATTATTATTATTATTATTTTCTTAGTATTGAAGATGTAGAGCTACTCTGTAGATATGCTTCAATAAATCGTTATTATTATTATTATTATTATTATTTTCTTAGTATTGAAGATGTAGAGCTACTCTGTAGATATGCTTCAATAAATCGTTATTATTATTATTATTATTATTATTATTATTTTCTTAGTATTGAAGATGTAGAGCTACTCTGTAGATATGCTTCAATAAATCGTTATTATTATTATTATTATTATTATTATTATTATTATTTTCTTAGTATTGAAGATGTAGAGCTACTCTGTAGATATGCTTCAATAAATCGTTATTATTATTATTATTATTATTATTATTTTCTTAGTATTGAAGATGTAGAGCTACTCTGTAGATATGCTTCAATAAATCGTTATTATTATTATTATTATTATTATTTTCTTAGTATTGAAGATGTAGAGCTACTCTGTAGATATGCTTCAATAAATCGTTATTATTATTATTATTATTATTATTATTATTATTATTTTCTTAGTATTGAAGATGTAGAGCTACTCTGTAGATATGCTTCAATAAATCGTTATTATTATTATTATTATTATTATTTTCTTAGTATTGAAGATGTAGAGCTACTCTGTAGATATGCTTCAATAAATCGTTATTATTATTATTATTATTATTATTTTCTTAGTATTGAAGATGTAGAGCTACTCTGTAGATATGCTTCAATAAATCGTTATTATTATTATTATTATTATTATTTTCTTAGTATTGAAGATGTAGAGCTACTCTGTAGATATGCTTCAATAAATCGTTATTATTATTATTATTATTATTATTTTCTTAGTATTGAAGATGTAGAGCTACTCTGTAGATATGCTTCAATAAATCGTTATTATTATTATTATTATTATTATTATTATTATTATTATTATTTTCTTAGTATTGAAGATGTAGAGCTACTCTGTAGATATGCTTCAATAAATCGTTATTATTATTATTATTATTATTATTATTATTTCTTAGTATTGAAGATGTAGAGCTACTCTGTAGATATGCTTCAATAAATCGTTATTATTATTATTATTATTATTATTATTATTATTATTATTTTCTTAGTATTGAAGATGTAGAGCTACTCTGTAGATATGCTTCAATAAATCGTTATTATTATTATTATTATTATTATTTTCTTAGTATTGAAGATGTAGAGCTACTCTGTAGATATGCTTCAATAAATCGTTATTATTATTATTATTATTATTATTATTTTCTTAGTATTGAAGATGTAGAGCTACTCTGTAGATATGCTTCAATAAATCGTTATTATTATTATTATTATTATTATTTTCTTAGTATTGAAGATGTAGAGCTACTCTGTAGATATGCTTCAATAAATCGTTATTATTATTATTATTATTATTATTATTTTCTTAGTATTGAAGATGTAGAGCTACTCTGTAGATATGCTTCAATAAATCGTTATTATTATTATTATTATTATTATTTTTCTTAGTATTGAAGATGTAGAGCTACTCTGTAGATATGCTTCAATAAATCGTTATTATTATTATTATTATTATTATTATTTTCTTAGTATTGAAGATGTAGAGCTACTCTGTAGATATGCTTCAATAAATCGTTATTATTATATTATTATTATTATTATTATTATTATTATTATTTTCTTAGTATTGAAGATGTAGAGCTACTCTGTAGATATGCTTCAATAAATCGTTATTATTATTATTATTATTATTATTTTCTTAGTATTGAAGATGTAGAGCTACTCTGTAGATATGCTTCAATAAATCGTTATT
>CAXHSA010000032.1:0-10612 GCA_964019055.1 Anthopleura xanthogrammica
AACATTTTAGCAAGTTCCAAAATGGGGATTTTTCCTCACCCCGGGGTCATTGAAAAATTCAATTTTTGCACTTTTTCAGCCAAAATCAATTTGGAGCTAAATACTTACCGAGAGGGTCTCTTCTGCCCTGTGATTAATATCTGAATGATTTGCTGTGGATTTCTGTGAAAAAGAGACAACATTTTAGCAAGTTCCAAAATGGGGATTTTTCCTCACCCCGGGGTCATTGAAAAATTCAATTTTTGCACTTTTTCAGCCAAAATCAATTTGGAGCTAAATACTTACCGAGAGGGTCTCTTCTGCCCTGTGATTAATATCTGAATGATTTGCTGTGGATTTCTGTGAAAAAGAGACAACATTTTAGCAAGTTCCAAAATGGGGATTTTTCCTCACCCCGGGGTCATTGAAAAATTCAATTTTTGCACTTTTTCAGCCAAAATCAATTTGGAGCTAAATACTTACCGAGAGGGTCTCTTCTGCCCTGTGATTAATATCTGAATGATTTGCTGTGGATTTCTGTGAAAAAGAGACAACATTTTAGCAAGTTCCAAAATGGGGATTTTTCCTCACCCCGGGGTCATTGAAAAATTCAATTTTTGCACTTTTTCAGCCAAAATCAATTTGGAGCTAAATACTTACCGAGAGGGTCTCTTCTGCCCTGTGATTAATATCTGAATGATTTGCTGTGGATTTCTGTGAAAAAGAGACAACATTTTAGCAAGTTCCAAAATGGGGATTTTTCCTCACCCCGGGGTCATTGAAAAATTCAATTTTTGCACTTTTTCAGCCAAAATCAATTTGGAGCTAAATACTTACCGAGAGGGTCTCTTCTGCCCTGTGATTAATATCTGAATGATTTGCTGTGGATTTCTGTGAAAAAGAGACAACATTTTAGCAAGTTCCAAAATGGGGATTTTTCCTCACCCCGGGGTCATTGAAAAATTCAATTTTTGCACTTTTTCAGCCAAAATCAATTTGGAGCTAAATACTTACCGAGAGGGTCTCTTCTGCCCTGTGATTAATATCTGAATGATTTGCTGTGGATTTCTGTGAAAAAGAGACAACATTTTAGCAAGTTCCAAAATGGGGATTTTTCCTCACCCCGGGGTCATTGAAAAATTCAATTTTTGCACTTTTTCAGCCAAAATCAATTTGGAGCTAAATACTTACCGAGAGGGTCTCTTCTGCCCTGTGATTAATATCTGAATGATTTGCTGTGGATTTCTGTGAAAAAGAGACAACATTTTAGCAAGTTCCAAAATGGGGATTTTTCCTCACCCCGGGGTCATTGAAAAATTCAATTTTTGCACTTTTTCAGCCAAAATCAATTTGGAGCTAAATACTTACCGAGAGGGTCTCTTCTGCCCTGTGATTAATATCTGAATGATTTGCTGTGGATTTCTGTGAAAAAGAGACAACATTTTAGCAAGTTCCAAAATGGGGATTTTTCCTCACCCCGGGGTCATTGAAAAATTCAATTTTTGCACTTTTTCAGCCAAAATCAATTTGGAGCTAAATACTTACCGAGAGGGTCTCTTCTGCCCTGTGATTAATATCTGAATGATTTGCTGTGGATTTCTGTGAAAAAGAGACAACATTTTAGCAAGTTCCAAAATGGGGATTTTTCCTCACCCCGGGGTCATTGAAAAATTCAATTTTTGCACTTTTTCAGCCAAAATCAATTTGGAGCTAAATACTTACCGAGAGGGTCTCTTCTGCCCTGTGATTAATATCTGAATGATTTGCTGTGGATTTCTGTGAAAAAGAGACAACATTTTAGCAAGTTCCAAAATGGGGATTTTTCCTCACCCCGGGGTCATTGAAAAATTCAATTTTTGCACTTTTTCAGCCAAAATCAATTTGGAGCTAAATACTTACCGAGAGGGTCTCTTCTGCCCTGTGATTAATATCTGAATGATTTGCTGTGGATTTCTGTGAAAAAGAGACAACATTTTAGCAAGTTCCAAAATGGGGATTTTTCCTCACCCCGGGGTCATTGAAAAATTCAATTTTTGCACTTTTTCAGCCAAAATCAATTTGGAGCTAAATACTTACCGAGAGGGTCTCTTCTGCCCTGTGATTAATATCTGAATGATTTGCTGTGGATTTCTGTGAAAAAGAGACAACATTTTAGCAAGTTCCAAAATGGGGATTTTTCCTCACCCCGGGGTCATTGAAAAATTCAATTTTTGCACTTTTTCAGCCAAAATCAATTTGGAGCTAAATACTTACCGAGAGGGTCTCTTCTGCCCTGTGATTAATATCTGAATGATTTGCTGTGGATTTCTGTGAAAAAGAGACAACATTTTAGCAAGTTCCAAAATGGGGATTTTTCCTCACCCCGGGGTCATTGAAAAATTCAATTTTTGCACTTTTTCAGCCAAAATCAATTTGGAGCTAAATACTTACCGAGAGGGTCTCTTCTGCCCTGTGATTAATATCTGAATGATTTGCTGTGGATTTCTGTGAAAAAGAGACAACATTTTAGCAAGTTCCAAAATGGGGATTTTTCCTCACCCCGGGGTCATTGAAAAATTCAATTTTTGCACTTTTTCAGCCAAAATCAATTTGGAGCTAAATACTTACCGAGAGGGTCTCTTCTGCCCTGTGATTAATATCTGAATGATTTGCTGTGGATTTCTGTGAAAAAGAGACAACATTTTAGCAAGTTCCAAAATGGGGATTTTTCCTCACCCCGGGGTCATTGAAAAATTCAATTTTTGCACTTTTTCAGCCAAAATCAATTTGGAGCTAAATACTTACCGAGAGGGTCTCTTCTGCCCTGTGATTAATATCTGAATGATTTGCTGTGGATTTCTGTGAAAAAGAGACAACATTTTAGCAAGTTCCAAAATGGGGATTTTTCCTCACCCCGGGGTCATTGAAAAATTCAATTTTTGCACTTTTTCAGCCAAAATCAATTTGGAGCTAAATACTTACCGAGAGGGTCTCTTCTGCCCTGTGATTAATATCTGAATGATTTGCTGTGGATTTCTGTGAAAAAGAGACAACATTTTAGCAAGTTCCAAAATGGGGATTTTTCCTCACCCCGGGGTCATTGAAAAATTCAATTTTTGCACTTTTTCAGCCAAAATCAATTTGGAGCTAAATACTTACCGAGAGGGTCTCTTCTGCCCTGTGATTAATATCTGAATGATTTGCTGTGGATTTCTGTGAAAAAGAGACAACATTTTAGCAAGTTCCAAAATGGGGATTTTTCCTCACCCCGGGGTCATTGAAAAATTCAATTTTTGCACTTTTTCAGCCAAAATCAATTTGGAGCTAAATACTTACCGAGAGGGTCTCTTCTGCCCTGTGATTAATATCTGAATGATTTGCTGTGGATTTCTGTGAAAAAGAGACAACATTTTAGCAAGTTCCAAAATGGGGATTTTTCCTCACCCCGGGGTCATTGAAAAATTCAATTTTTGCACTTTTTCAGCCAAAATCAATTTGGAGCTAAATACTTACCGAGAGGGTCTCTTCTGCCCTGTGATTAATATCTGAATGATTTGCTGTGGATTTCTGTGAAAAAGAGACAACATTTTAGCAAGTTCCAAAATGGGGATTTTTCCTCACCCCGGGGTCATTGAAAAATTCAATTTTTGCACTTTTTCAGCCAAAATCAATTTGGAGCTAAATACTTACCGAGAGGGTCTCTTCTGCCCTGTGATTAATATCTGAATGATTTGCTGTGGATTTCTGTGAAAAAGAGACAACATTTTAGCAAGTTCCAAAATGGGGATTTTTCCTCACCCCGGGGTCATTGAAAAATTCAATTTTTGCACTTTTTCAGCCAAAATCAATTTGGAGCTAAATACTTACCGAGAGGGTCTCTTCTGCCCTGTGATTAATATCTGAATGATTTGCTGTGGATTTCTGTGAAAAAGAGACAACATTTTAGCAAGTTCCAAAATGGGGATTTTTCCTCACCCCGGGGTCATTGAAAAATTCAATTTTTGCACTTTTTCAGCCAAAATCAATTTGGAGCTAAATACTTACCGAGAGGGTCTCTTCTGCCCTGTGATTAATATCTGAATGATTTGCTGTGGATTTCTGTGAAAAAGAGACAACATTTTAGCAAGTTCCAAAATGGGGATTTTTCCTCACCCCGGGGTCATTGAAAAATTCAATTTTTGCACTTTTTCAGCCAAAATCAATTTGGAGCTAAATACTTACCGAGAGGGTCTCTTCTGCCCTGTGATTAATATCTGAATGATTTGCTGTGGATTTCTGTGAAAAAGAGACAACATTTTAGCAAGTTCCAAAATGGGGATTTTTCCTCACCCCGGGGTCATTGAAAAATTCAATTTTTGCACTTTTTCAGCCAAAATCAATTTGGAGCTAAATACTTACCGAGAGGGTCTCTTCTGCCCTGTGATTAATATCTGAATGATTTGCTGTGGATTTCTGTGAAAAAGAGACAACATTTTAGCAAGTTCCAAAATGGGGATTTTTCCTCACCCCGGGGTCATTGAAAAATTCAATTTTTGCACTTTTTCAGCCAAAATCAATTTGGAGCTAAATACTTACCGAGAGGGTCTCTTCTGCCCTGTGATTAATATCTGAATGATTTGCTGTGGATTTCTGTGAAAAAGAGACAACATTTTAGCAAGTTCCAAAATGGGGATTTTTCCTCACCCCGGGGTCATTGAAAAATTCAATTTTTGCACTTTTTCAGCCAAAATCAATTTGGAGCTAAATACTTACCGAGAGGGTCTCTTCTGCCCTGTGATTAATATCTGAATGATTTGCTGTGGATTTCTGTGAAAAAGAGACAACATTTTAGCAAGTTCCAAAATGGGGATTTTTCCTCACCCCGGGGTCATTGAAAAATTCAATTTTTGCACTTTTTCAGCCAAAATCAATTTGGAGCTAAATACTTACCGAGAGGGTCTCTTCTGCCCTGTGATTAATATCTGAATGATTTGCTGTGGATTTCTGTGAAAAAGAGACAACATTTTAGCAAGTTCCAAAATGGGGATTTTTCCTCACCCCGGGGTCATTGAAAAATTCAATTTTTGCACTTTTTCAGCCAAAATCAATTTGGAGCTAAATACTTACCGAGAGGGTCTCTTCTGCCCTGTGATTAATATCTGAATGATTTGCTGTGGATTTCTGTGAAAAAGAGACAACATTTTAGCAAGTTCCAAAATGGGGATTTTTCCTCACCCCGGGGTCATTGAAAAATTCAATTTTTGCACTTTTTCAGCCAAAATCAATTTGGAGCTAAATACTTACCGAGAGGGTCTCTTCTGCCCTGTGATTAATATCTGAATGATTTGCTGTGGATTTCTGTGAAAAAGAGACAACATTTTAGCAAGTTCCAAAATGGGGATTTTTCCTCACCCCGGGGTCATTGAAAAATTCAATTTTTGCACTTTTTCAGCCAAAATCAATTTGGAGCTAAATACTTACCGAGAGGGTCTCTTCTGCCCTGTGATTAATATCTGAATGATTTGCTGTGGATTTCTGTGAAAAAGAGACAACATTTTAGCAAGTTCCAAAATGGGGATTTTTCCTCACCCCGGGGTCATTGAAAAATTCAATTTTTGCACTTTTTCAGCCAAAATCAATTTGGAGCTAAATACTTACCGAGAGGGTCTCTTCTGCCCTGTGATTAATATCTGAATGATTTGCTGTGGATTTCTGTGAAAAAGAGACAACATTTTAGCAAGTTCCAAAATGGGGATTTTTCCTCACCCCGGGGTCATTGAAAAATTCAATTTTTGCACTTTTTCAGCCAAAATCAATTTGGAGCTAAATACTTACCGAGAGGGTCTCTTCTGCCCTGTGATTAATATCTGAATGATTTGCTGTGGATTTCTGTGAAAAAGAGACAACATTTTAGCAAGTTCCAAAATGGGGATTTTTCCTCACCCCGGGGTCATTGAAAAATTCAATTTTTGCACTTTTTCAGCCAAAATCAATTTGGAGCTAAATACTTACCGAGAGGGTCTCTTCTGCCCTGTGATTAATATCTGAATGATTTGCTGTGGATTTCTGTGAAAAAGAGACAACATTTTAGCAAGTTCCAAAATGGGGATTTTTCCTCACCCCGGGGTCATTGAAAAATTCAATTTTTGCACTTTTTCAGCCAAAATCAATTTGGAGCTAAATACTTACCGAGAGGGTCTCTTCTGCCCTGTGATTAATATCTGAATGATTTGCTGTGGATTTCTGTGAAAAAGAGACAACATTTTAGCAAGTTCCAAAATGGGGATTTTTCCTCACCCCGGGGTCATTGAAAAATTCAATTTTTGCACTTTTTCAGCCAAAATCAATTTGGAGCTAAATACTTACCGAGAGGGTCTCTTCTGCCCTGTGATTAATATCTGAATGATTTGCTGTGGATTTCTGTGAAAAAGAGACAACATTTTAGCAAGTTCCAAAATGGGGATTTTTCCTCACCCCGGGGTCATTGAAAAATTCAATTTTTGCACTTTTTCAGCCAAAATCAATTTGGAGCTAAATACTTACCGAGAGGGTCTCTTCTGCCCTGTGATTAATATCTGAATGATTTGCTGTGGATTTCTGTGAAAAAGAGACAACATTTTAGCAAGTTCCAAAATGGGGATTTTTCCTCACCCCGGGGTCATTGAAAAATTCAATTTTTGCACTTTTTCAGCCAAAATCAATTTGGAGCTAAATACTTACTGAGAGGGTCTCTTCTGCCCTGTGATTAATATCTGAATGATTTGCTGTGGATTTCTGTGAAAAAGAGACAACATTTTAGCAAGTTCCAAAATGGGGATTTTTCCTCACCCCGGGGTCATTGAAAAATTCAATTTTTGCACTTTTTCAGCCAAAATCAATTTGGAGCTAAATACTTACCGAGAGGGTCTCTTCTGCCCTGTGATTAATATCTGAATGATTTGCTGTGGATTTCTGTGAAAAAGAGACAACATTTTAGCAAGTTCCAAAATGGGGATTTTTCCTCACCCCGGGGTCATTGAAAAATTCAATTTTTGCACTTTTTCAGCCAAAATCAATTTGGAGCTAAATACTTACCGAGAGGGTCTCTTCTGCCCTGTGATTAATATCTGAATGATTTGCTGTGGATTTCTGTGAAAAAGAGACAACATTTTAGCAAGTTCCAAAATGGGGATTTTTCCTCACCCCGGGGTCATTGAAAAATTCAATTTTTGCACTTTTTCAGCCAAAATCAATTTGGAGCTAAATACTTACCGAGAGGGTCTCTTCTGCCCTGTGATTAATATCTGAATGATTTGCTGTGGATTTCTGTGAAAAAGAGACAACATTTTAGCAAGTTCCAAAATGGGGATTTTTCCTCACCCCGGGGTCATTGAAAAATTCAATTTTTGCACTTTTTCAGCCAAAATCAATTTGGAGCTAAATACTTACCGAGAGGGTCTCTTCTGCCCTGTGATTAATATCTGAATGATTTGCTGTGGATTTCTGTGAAAAAGAGACAACATTTTAGCAAGTTCCAAAATGGGGATTTTTCCTCACCCCGGGGTCATTGAAAAATTCAATTTTTGCACTTTTTCAGCCAAAATCAATTTGGAGCTAAATACTTACCGAGAGGGTCTCTTCTGCCCTGTGATTAATATCTGAATGATTTGCTGTGGATTTCTGTGAAAAAGAGACAACATTTTAGCAAGTTCCAAAATGGGGATTTTTCCTCACCCCGGGGTCATTGAAAAATTCAATTTTTGCACTTTTTCAGCCAAAATCAATTTGGAGCTAAATACTTACCGAGAGGGTCTCTTCTGCCCTGTGATTAATATCTGAATGATTTGCTGT
The DNA here is from genome assembly GCA_964019055.1 of Anthopleura xanthogrammica. Lineage (NCBI taxonomy): Eukaryota > Metazoa > Cnidaria > Anthozoa > Actiniaria > Actiniidae > Anthopleura > Anthopleura xanthogrammica. The sequence continues at coordinate 7,768 of CAXHSA010000032.1, forward strand.
GGATTTCTGTGAAAAAGAGACAACATTTTAGCAAGTTCCAAAATGGGGATTTTTCCTCACCCCGGGGTCATTGAAAAATTCAATTTTTGCACTTTTTCAGCCAAAATCAATTTGGAGCTAAATACTTACCGAGAGGGTCTCTTCTGCCCTGTGATTAATATCTGAATGATTTGCTGTGGATTTCTGTGAAAAAGAGACAACATTTTAGCAAGTTCCAAAATGGGGATTTTTCCTCACCCCGGGGTCATTGAAAAATTCAATTTTTGCACTTTTTCAGCCAAAATCAATTTGGAGCTAAATACTTACCGAGAGGGTCTCTTCTGCCCTGTGATTAATATCTGAATGATTTGCTGTGGATTTCTGTGAAAAAGAGACAACATTTTAGCAAGTTCCAAAATGGGGATTTTTCCTCACCCCGGGGTCATTGAAAAATTCAATTTTTGCACTTTTTCAGCCAAAATCAATTTGGAGCTAAATACTTACCGAGAGGGTCTCTTCTGCCCTGTGATTAATATCTGAATGATTTGCTGTGGATTTCTGTGAAAAAGAGACAACATTTTAGCAAGTTCCAAAATGGGGATTTTTCCTCACCCCGGGGTCATTGAAAAATTCAATTTTTGCACTTTTTCAGCCAAAATCAATTTGGAGCTAAATACTTACCGAGAGGGTCTCTTCTGCCCTGTGATTAATATCTGAATGATTTGCTGTGGATTTCTGTGAAAAAGAGACAACATTTTAGCAAGTTCCAAAATGGGGATTTTTCCTCACCCCGGGGTCATTGAAAAATTCAATTTTTGCACTTTTTCAGCCAAAATCAATTTGGAGCTAAATACTTACCGAGAGGGTCTCTTCTGCCCTGTGATTAATATCTGAATGATTTGCTGTGGATTTCTGTGAAAAAGAGACAACATTTTAGCAAGTTCCAAAATGGGGATTTTTCCTCACCCCGGGGTCATTGAAAAATTCAATTTTTGCACTTTTTCAGCCAAAATCAATTTGGAGCTAAATACTTACCGAGAGGGTCTCTTCTGCCCTGTGATTAATATCTGAATGATTTGCTGTGGATTTCTGTGAAAAAGAGACAACATTTTAGCAAGTTCCAAAATGGGGATTTTTCCTCACCCCGGGGTCATTGAAAAATTCAATTTTTGCACTTTTTCAGCCAAAATCAATTTGGAGCTAAATACTTACCGAGAGGGTCTCTTCTGCCCTGTGATTAATATCTGAATGATTTGCTGTGGATTTCTGTGAAAAAGAGACAACATTTTAGCAAGTTCCAAAATGGGGATTTTTCCTCACCCCGGGGTCATTGAAAAATTCAATTTTTGCACTTTTTCAGCCAAAATCAATTTGGAGCTAAATACTTACCGAGAGGGTCTCTTCTGCCCTGTGATTAATATCTGAATGATTTGCTGTGGATTTCTGTGAAAAAGAGACAACATTTTAGCAAGTTCCAAAATGGGGATTTTTCCTCACCCCGGGGTCATTGAAAAATTCAATTTTTGCACTTTTTCAGCCAAAATCAATTTGGAGCTAAATACTTACCGAGAGGGTCTCTTCTGCCCTGTGATTAATATCTGAATGATTTGCTGTGGATTTCTGTGAAAAAGAGACAACATTTTAGCAAGTTCCAAAATGGGGATTTTTCCTCACCCCGGGGTCATTGAAAAATTCAATTTTTGCACTTTTTCAGCCAAAATCAATTTGGAGCTAAATACTTACCGAGAGGGTCTCTTCTGCCCTGTGATTAATATCTGAATGATTTGCTGTGGATTTCTGTGAAAAAGAGACAACATTTTAGCAAGTTCCAAAATGGGGATTTTTCCTCACCCCGGGGTCATTGAAAAATTCAATTTTTGCACTTTTTCAGCCAAAATCAATTTGGAGCTAAATACTTACCGAGAGGGTCTCTTCTGCCCTGTGATTAATATCTGAATGATTTGCTGTGGATTTCTGTGAAAAAGAGACAACATTTTAGCAAGTTCCAAAATGGGGATTTTTCCTCACCCCGGGGTCATTGAAAAATTCAATTTTTGCACTTTTTCAGCCAAAATCAATTTGGAGCTAAATACTTACCGAGAGGGTCTCTTCTGCCCTGTGATTAATATCTGAATGATTTGCTGTGGATTTCTGTGAAAAAGAGACAACATTTTAGCAAGTTCCAAAATGGGGATTTTTCCTCACCCCGGGGTCATTGAAAAATTCAATTTTTGCACTTTTTCAGCCAAAATCAATTTGGAGCTAAATACTTACCGAGAGGGTCTCTTCTGCCCTGTGATTAATATCTGAATGATTTGCTGTGGATTTCTGTGAAAAAGAGACAACATTTTAGCAAGTTCCAAAATGGGGATTTTTCCTCACCCCGGGGTCATTGAAAAATTCAATTTTTGCACTTTTTCAGCCAAAATCAATTTGGAGCTAAATACTTACCGAGAGGGTCTCTTCTGCCCTGTGATTAATATCTGAATGATTTGCTGTGGATTTCTGTGAAAAAGAGACAACATTTTAGCAAGTTCCAAAATGGGGATTTTTCCTCACCCCGGGGTCATTGAAAAATTCAATTTTTGCACTTTTTCAGCCAAAATCAATTTGGAGCTAAATACTTACCGAGAGGGTCTCTTCTGCCCTGTGATTAATATCTGAATGATTTGCTGTGGATTTCTGTGAAAAAGAGACAACATTTTAGCAAGTTCCAAAATGGGGATTTTTCCTCACCCCGGGGTCATTGAAAAATTCAATTTTTGCACTTTTTCAGCCAAAATCAATTTGGAGCTAAATACTTACCGAGAGGGTCTCTTCTGCCCTGTGATTAATATCTGAATGATTTGCTGTGGATTTCTGTGAA
>CAXHSA010000033.1:0-24863 GCA_964019055.1 Anthopleura xanthogrammica
TCATGATAATACCTCTTGAGATAAAAACACGACGTTTTGGCGAAAAAAAATTCGGTTTTGGCTGAGTAAAGGTGCTTTTTGGTCAAAAAAACTGTTTTTGGCTGAGAACATTTGAAATTTGCTGAGAATTTTCTTTTGCTCAAAACACGACGTTTTCACTGCTAAACGCAAGTTTTGGACGAGAAAAGCACATTTTGGGTGTCCAAAACACTGTTTTGCTGGGAAAAAAAACTTTTTAGCCCAAAAAAACTGAAAAATGGCCATTTTGGCTCTCAAAACCAGGTTTTTCGCTTACGGCGTGACCTGTTTGCTGAAACCCCCACTTTTTGCTCATGATAATACCTCTTGAGATAAAAACACGACGTTTTGGCGAAAAAAATTCGGTTTTGGCTGAGTAAAGGTGCTTTTTGGTCAAAAAAACTGTTTTTGGCTGAGAACATTTGAAATTTGCTGAGAATTTTCTTTTGCTCAAAACACGACGTTTTCACTGCTAAACGCAAGTTTTGGACGAGAAAAGCACATTTTGGGTGTCCAAAACACTGTTTTGCTGGGAAAAAAAACTTTTTAGCCCAAAAAACTGAAAAATGGCCATTTTGGCTCTCAAAACCAGGTTTTTCGCTTACGGCGTGACCTGTTTGCTGAAACCCCCACTTTTTGCTCATGATAATACCTCTTGAGATAAAAACACGACGTTTTGGCGAAAAAAAATTCGGTTTTGGCTGAGTAAAGGTGCTTTTTGGTCAAAAAAACTGTTTTTGGCTGAGAACATTTGAAATTTGCTGAGAATTTTCTTTTGCTCAAAACACGACGTTTTCACTGCTAAACGCAAGTTTTGGACGAGAAAAGCACATTTTGGGTGTCCAAAACACTGTTTTGCTGGGAAAAAAAACTTTTTAGCCCAAAAAACTGAAAAATGGCCATTTTGGCTCTCAAAACCAGGTTTTTCGCTTACGGCGTGACCTGTTTGCTGAAACCCCCACTTTTTGCTCATGATAATACCTCTTGAGATAAAAACACGACGTTTTGGCGAAAAAAAATTCGGTTTTGGCTGAGTAAAGGTGCTTTTTGGTCAAAAAAACTGTTTTTGGCTGAGAACATTTGAAATTTGCTGAGAATTTTCTTTTGCTCAAAACACGACGTTTTCACTGCTAAACGCAAGTTTTGGACGAGAAAAGCACATTTTGGGTGTCCAAAACACTGTTTTGCTGGGAAAAAAAACTTTTTAGCCCAAAAAACTGAAAAATGGCCATTTTGGCTCTCAAAACCAGGTTTTTCGCTTACGGCGTGACCTGTTTGCTGAAACCCCCACTTTTTGCTCATGATAATACCTCTTGAGATAAAAACACGACGTTTTGGCGAAAAAAATTCGGTTTTGGCTGAGTAAAGGTGCTTTTTGGTCAAAAAAACTGTTTTTGGCTGAGAACATTTGAAATTTGCTGAGAATTTTCTTTTGCTCAAACACGACGTTTTCACTGCTAAACGCAAGTTTTGGACGAGAAAAGCACATTTTGGGTGTCCAAAACACTGTTTTGCTGGGAAAAAAAACTTTTTAGCCCAAAAAACTGAAAAATGGCCATTTTGGCTCTCAAAACCAGGTTTTTCGCTTACGGCGTGACCTGTTTGCTGAAACCCCCACTTTTTGCTCATGATAATACCTCTTGAGATAAAAACACGACGTTTTGGCGAAAAAAAATTCGGTTTTGGCTGAGTAAAGGTGCTTTTTGGTCAAAAAAACTGTTTTTGGCTGAGAACATTTGAAATTTGCTGAGAATTTTCTTTTGCTCAAAACACGACGTTTTCACTGCTAAACGCAAGTTTTGGACGAGAAAAGCACATTTTGGGTGTCCAAAACACTGTTTTGCTGGGAAAAAAAACTTTTTAGCCCAAAAAACTGAAAAATGGCCATTTTGGCTCTCAAAACCAGGTTTTTCGCTTACGGCGTGACCTGTTTGCTGAAACCCCCACTTTTTGCTCATGATAATACCTCTTGAGATAAAAACACGACGTTTTGGCGAAAAAAAATTCGGTTTTGGCTGAGTAAAGGTGCTTTTTGGTCAAAAAAACTGTTTTTGGCTGAGAACATTTGAAATTTGCTGAGAATTTTCTTTTGCTCAAAACACGACGTTTTCACTGCTAAACGCAAGTTTTGGACGAGAAAAGCACATTTTGGGTGTCCAAAACACTGTTTTGCTGGGAAAAAAAACTTTTTAGCCCAAAAAACTGAAAAATGGCCATTTTGGCTCTCAAAACCAGGTTTTTCGCTTACGGCGTGACCTGTTTGCTGAAACCCCCACTTTTTGCTCATGATAATACCTCTTGAGATAAAAACACGACGTTTTGGCGAAAAAAAATTCGGTTTTGGCTGAGTAAAGGTGCTTTTTGGTCAAAAAAACTGTTTTTGGCTGAGAACATTTGAAATTTGCTGAGAATTTTCTTTTGCTCAAAACACGACGTTTTCACTGCTAAACGCAAGTTTTGGACGAGAAAAGCACATTTTGGGTGTCCAAAACACTGTTTTGCTGGGAAAAAAACTTTTTAGCCCAAAAAACTGAAAAATGGCCATTTTGGCTCTCAAAACCAGGTTTTTCGCTTACGGCGTGACCTGTTTGCTGAAACCCCCACTTTTTGCTCATGATAATACCTCTTGAGATAAAAACACGACGTTTTGGCGAAAAAAAATTCGGTTTTGGCTGAGTAAAGGTGCTTTTTGGTCAAAAAAACTGTTTTTGGCTGAGAACATTTGAAATTTGCTGAGAATTTTCTTTTGCTCAAAACACGACGTTTTCACTGCTAAACGCAAGTTTTGGACGAGAAAAGCACATTTTGGGTGTCCAAAACACTGTTTTGCTGGGAAAAAAAACTTTTTAGCCCAAAAAACTGAAAAATGGCCATTTTGGCTCTCAAAACCAGGTTTTTCGCTTACGGCGTGACCTGTTTGCTGAAACCCCCACTTTTTGCTCATGATAATACCTCTTGAGATAAAAACACGACGTTTTGGCGAAAAAAAATTCGGTTTTGGCTGAGTAAAGGTGCTTTTTGGTCAAAAAAACTGTTTTTGGCTGAGAACATTTGAAATTTGCTGAGAATTTTCTTTTGCTCAAAACACGACGTTTTCACTGCTAAACGCAAGTTTTGGACGAGAAAAGCACATTTTGGGTGTCCAAAACACTGTTTTGCTGGGAAAAAAAACTTTTTAGCCCAAAAAACTGAAAAATGGCCATTTTGGCTCTCAAAACCAGGTTTTTCGCTTACGGCGTGACCTGTTTGCTGAAACCCCCACTTTTTGCTCATGATAATACCTCTTGAGATAAAAACACGACGTTTTGGCGAAAAAAAATTCGGTTTTGGCTGAGTAAAGGTGCTTTTTGGTCAAAAAAACTGTTTTTGGCTGAGAACATTTGAAATTTGCTGAGAATTTTCTTTTGCTCAAAACACGACGTTTTCACTGCTAAACGCAAGTTTTGGACGAGAAAAGCACATTTTGGGTGTCCAAAACACTGTTTTGCTGGGAAAAAAAAACTTTTTAGCCCAAAAAACTGAAAAATGGCCATTTTGGCTCTCAAAACCAGGTTTTTCGCTTACGGCGTGACCTGTTTGCTGAAACCCCCACTTTTTGCTCATGATAATACCTCTTGAGATAAAAACACGACGTTTTGGCGAAAAAAAATTCGGTTTTGGCTGAGTAAAGGTGCTTTTTGGTCAAAAAAACTGTTTTTGGCTGAGAACATTTGAAATTTGCTGAGAATTTTCTTTTGCTCAAAACACGACGTTTTCACTGCTAAACGCAAGTTTTGGACGAGAAAAGCACATTTTGGGTGTCCAAAACACTGTTTTGCTGGGAAAAAAAACTTTTTAGCCACTGAAAAATGGCCATTTTGGCTCTCAAAACCAGGTTTTTCGCTTACGGCGTGACCTGTTTGCTGAAACCCCCACTTTTTGCTCATGATAATACCTCTTGAGATAAAAACACGACGTTTTGGCGAAAAAAAATTCGGTTTTGGCTGAGTAAAGGTGCTTTTTGGTCAAAAAAACTGTTTTTGGCTGAGAACATTTTGAAATTTGCTGAGAATTTTCTTTTGCTCAAAACACGACGTTTTCACTGCTAAACGCAAGTTTTGGACGAGAAAAGCACATTTTGGGTGTCCAAAACACTGTTTTGCTGGGAAAAAAAAACTTTTTAGCCCAAAAAACTGAAAAATGGCCATTTTGGCTCTCAAAACCAGGTTTTTCGCTTACGGCGTGACCTGTTTGCTGAAACCCCCACTTTTTGCTCATGATAATACCTCTTGAGATAAAAACACGACGTTTTGGCGAAAAAAAATTCGGTTTTGGCTGAGTAAAGGTGCTTTTTGGTCAAAAAAACTGTTTTTGGCTGAGAACATTTGAAATTTGCTGAGAATTTTCTTTTGCTCAAAACACGACGTTTTCACTGCTAAACGCAAGTTTTGGACGAGAAAAGCACATTTTGGGTGTCCAAAACACTGTTTTGCTGGGAAAAAAAACTTTTTAGCCCAAAAAACTGAAAAATGGCCATTTTGGCTCTCAAAACCAGGTTTTTCGCTTACGGCGTGACCTGTTTGCTGAAACCCCCACTTTTTGCTCATGATAATACCTCTTGAGATAAAAACACGACGTTTTGGCGAAAAAAAATTCGGTTTTGGCTGAGTAAAGGTGCTTTTTGGTCAAAAAAACTGTTTTTGGCTGAGAACATTTGAAATTTGCTGAGAATTTTCTTTTGCTCAAAACACGACGTTTTCACTGCTAAACGCAAGTTTTGGACGAGAAAAGCACATTTTGGGTGTCCAAAACACTGTTTTGCTGGGAAAAAAAACTTTTTAGCCCAAAAAACTGAAAAATGGCCATTTTGGCTCTCAAAACCAGGTTTTTCGCTTACGGCGTGACCTGTTTGCTGAAACCCCCACTTTTTGCTCATGATAATACCTCTTGAGATAAAAACACGACGTTTTGGCGAAAAAAAATTCGGTTTTGGCTGAGTAAAGGTGCTTTTTGGTCAAAAAAACTGTTTTTGGCTGAGAACATTTGAAATTTGCTGAGAATTTTCTTTTGCTCAAAACACGACGTTTTCACTGCTAAACGCAAGTTTTGGACGAGAAAAGCACATTTTGGGTGTCCAAAACACTGTTTTGCTGGGAAAAAAAACTTTTTAGCCCAAAAAACTGAAAAATGGCCATTTTGGCTCTCAAAACCAGGTTTTTCGCTTACGGCGTGACCTGTTTGCTGAAACCCCCACTTTTTGCTCATGATAATACCTCTTGAGATAAAAACACGACGTTTTGGCGAAAAAAAATTCGGTTTTGGCTGAGTAAAGGTGCTTTTTGGTCAAAAAAACTGTTTTTGGCTGAGAACATTTGAAATTTGCTGAGAATTTTCTTTTGCTCAAAACACGACGTTTTCACTGCTAAACGCAAGTTTTGGACGAGAAAAGCACATTTTGGGTGTCCAAAACACTGTTTTGCTGGGAAAAAAAACTTTTTAGCCCAAAAAACTGAAAAATGGCCATTTTGGCTCTCAAAACCAGGTTTTTCGCTTACGGCGTGACCTGTTTGCTGAAACCCCCACTTTTTGCTCATGATAATACCTCTTGAGATAAAAACACGACGTTTTGGCGAAAAAAAATTCGGTTTTGGGCTGAGTAAAGGTGCTTTTTGGTCAAAAAAACTGTTTTTGGCTGAGAACATTTGAAATTTGCTGAGAATTTTCTTTTGCTCAAAACACGACGTTTTCACTGCTAAACGCAAGTTTTGGACGAGAAAAGCACATTTTGGGTGTCCAAAACACTGTTTTGCTGGGAAAAAAAACTTTTTAGCCCAAAAAACTGAAAAATGGCCATTTTGGCTCTCAAAACCAGGTTTTTCGCTTACGGCGTGACCTGTTTGCTGAAACCCCCACTTTTTGCTCATGATAATACCTCTTGAGATAAAAACACGACGTTTTGGCGAAAAAAAATTCGGTTTTGGCTGAGTAAAGGTGCTTTTTGGTCAAAAAAACTGTTTTTGGCTGAGAACATTTGAAATTTGCTGAGAATTTTCTTTTGCTCAAAACACGACGTTTTCACTGCTAAACGCAAGTTTTGGACGAGAAAAGCACATTTTGGGTGTCCAAAACACTGTTTTGCTGGGAAAAAAAACTTTTTAGCCCAAAAAACTGAAAAATGGCCATTTTGGCTCTCAAAACCAGGTTTTTCGCTTACGGCGTGACCTGTTTGCTGAAACCCCCACTTTTTGCTCATGATAATACCTCTTGAGATAAAAACACGACGTTTTGGCGAAAAAAAATTCGGTTTTGGCTGAGTAAAGGTGCTTTTTGGTCAAAAAAACTGTTTTTGGCTGAGAACATTTGAAATTTGCTGAGAATTTTCTTTTGCTCAAAACACGACGTTTTCACTGCTAAACGCAAGTTTTGGACGAGAAAAGCACATTTTGGGTGTCCAAAACACTGTTTTGCTGGGAAAAAAAAACTTTTTAGCCCAAAAAACTGAAAAATGGCCATTTTGGCTCTCAAAACCAGGTTTTTCGCTTACGGCGTGACCTGTTTGCTGAAACCCCCACTTTTTGCTCATGATAATACCTCTTGAGATAAAAACACGACGTTTTGGCGAAAAAAAATTCGGTTTTGGCTGAGTAAAGGTGCTTTTTGGTCAAAAAAACTGTTTTTGGCTGAGAACATTTGAAATTTGCTGAGAATTTTCTTTTGCTCAAAACACGACGTTTTCACTGCTAAACGCAAGTTTTGGACGAGAAAAGCACATTTTGGGTGTCCAAAACACTGTTTTGCTGGGAAAAAAAACTTTTTAGCCCAAAAAACTGAAAAATGGCCATTTTGGCTCTCAAAACCAGGTTTTTCGCTTACGGCGTGACCTGTTTGCTGAAACCCCCACTTTTTGCTCATGATAATACCTCTTGAGATAAAAACACGACGTTTTGGCGAAAAAAAATTCGGTTTTGGCTGAGTAAAGGTGCTTTTTGGTCAAAAAAACTGTTTTTGGCTGAGAACATTTGAAATTTGCTGAGAATTTTCTTTTGCTCAAAACACGACGTTTTCACTGCTAAACGCAAGTTTTGGACGAGAAAAGCACATTTTGGGTGTCCAAAACACTGTTTTGCTGGGAAAAAAAACTTTTTAGCCCAAAAAACTGAAAAATGGCCATTTTGGCTCTCAAAACCAGGTTTTTCGCTTACGGCGTGACCTGTTTGCTGAAACCCCCACTTTTTGCTCATGATAATACCTCTTGAGATAAAAACACGACGTTTTGGCGAAAAAAATTCGGTTTTGGCTGAGTAAAGGTGCTTTTTGGTCAAAAAAACTGTTTTTGGCTGAGAACATTTGAAATTTGCTGAGAATTTTCTTTTGCTCAAAACACGACGTTTTCACTGCTAAACGCAAGTTTTGGACGAGAAAAGCACATTTTGGGTGTCCAAAACACTGTTTTGCTGGGAAAAAAAACTTTTTAGCCCAAAAAACTGAAAAATGGCCATTTTGGCTCTCAAAACCAGGTTTTTCGCTTACGGCGTGACCTGTTTGCTGAAACCCCCACTTTTTGCTCATGATAATACCTCTTGAGATAAAACACGACGTTTTGGCGAAAAAAAATTCGGTTTTGGCTGAGTAAAGGTGCTTTTTGGTCAAAAAAACTGTTTTTGGCTGAGAACATTTGAAATTTGCTGAGAATTTTCTTTTGCTCAAAACACGACGTTTTCACTGCTAAACGCAAGTTTTGGACGAGAAAAGCACATTTTGGGTGTCCAAAACACTGTTTTGCTGGGAAAAAAAACTTTTTAGCCCAAAAAACTGAAAAATGGCCATTTTGGCTCTCAAAACCAGGTTTTTCGCTTACGGCGTGACCTGTTTGCTGAAACCCCCACTTTTTGCTCATGATAATACCTCTTGAGATAAAAACACGACGTTTTGGCGAAAAAAAATTCGGTTTTGGCTGAGTAAAGGTGCTTTTTGGTCAAAAAAACTGTTTTTGGCTGAGAACATTTGAAATTTGCTGAGAATTTTCTTTTGCTCAAAACACGACGTTTTCACTGCTAAACGCAAGTTTTGGACGAGAAAAGCACATTTTGGGTGTCCAAAACACTGTTTTGCTGGGAAAAAAAACTTTTTAGCCCAAAAAACTGAAAAATGGCCATTTTGGCTCTCAAAACCAGGTTTTTCGCTTACGGCGTGACCTGTTTGCTGAAACCCCCACTTTTTGCTCATGATAATACCTCTTGAGATAAAAACACGACGTTTTGGCGAAAAAAAATTCGGTTTTGGCTGAGTAAAGGTGCTTTTTGGTCAAAAAAACTGTTTTTGGCTGAGAAGAACATTTGAAATTTGCTGAGAATTTTCTTTTGCTCAAAACACGACGTTTTCACTGCTAAACGCAAGTTTTGGACGAGAAAAGCACATTTTGGGTGTCCAAAACACTGTTTTGCTGGGAAAAAAAACTTTTTAGCCCAAAAAACTGAAAAATGGCCATTTTGGCTCTCAAAACCAGGTTTTTCGCTTACGGCGTGACCTGTTTGCTGAAACCCCCACTTTTTGCTCATGATAATACCTCTTGAGATAAAAACACGACGTTTTGGCGAAAAAAAATTCGGTTTTGGCTGAGTAAAGGTGCTTTTTGGTCAAAAAAACTGTTTTTGGCTGAGAACATTTGAAATTTGCTGAGAATTTTCTTTTGCTCAAAACACGACGTTTTCACTGCTAAACGCAAGTTTTGGACGAGAAAAGCACATTTTGGGTGTCCAAAACACTGTTTTGCTGGGAAAAAAAACTTTTTAGCCCAAAAAACTGAAAAATGGCCATTTTGGCTCTCAAAACCAGGTTTTTCGCTTACGGCGTGACCTGTTTGCTGAAACCCCCACTTTTTGCTCATGATAATACCTCTTGAGATAAAAACACGACGTTTTGGCGAAAAAAATTCGGTTTTGGCTGAGTAAAGGTGCTTTTTGGTCAAAAAAACTGTTTTTGGCTGAGAACATTTGAAATTTGCTGAGAATTTTCTTTTGCTCAAAACACGACGTTTTCACTGCTAAACGCAAGTTTTGGACGAGAAAAGCACATTTTGGGTGTCCAAAACACTGTTTTGCTGGGAAAAAAAACTTTTTAGCCCAAAAAACTGAAAAATGGCCATTTTGGCTCTCAAAACCAGGTTTTTCGCTTACGGCGTGACCTGTTTGCTGAAACCCCCACTTTTTGCTCATGATAATACCTCTTGAGATAAAAACACGACGTTTTGGCGAAAAAAAATTCGGTTTTGGCTGAGTAAAGGTGCTTTTTGGTCAAAAAAACTGTTTTTGGCTGAGAACATTTGAAATTTGCTGAGAATTTTCTTTTGCTCAAAACACGACGTTTTCACTGCTAAACGCAAGTTTTGGACGAGAAAAGCACATTTTGGGTGTCCAAAACACTGTTTTGCTGGGAAAAAAAACTTTTTAGCCCAAAAAACTGAAAAATGGCCATTTTGGCTCTCAAAACCAGGTTTTTCGCTTACGGCGTGACCTGTTTGCTGAAACCCCCACTTTTTGCTCATGATAATACCTCTTGAGATAAAAACACGACGTTTTGGCGAAAAAAAATTCGGTTTTGGCTGAGTAAAGGTGCTTTTTGGTCAAAAAAACTGTTTTTGGCTGAGAACATTTGAAATTTGCTGAGAATTTTCTTTTGCTCAAAACACGACGTTTTCACTGCTAAACGCAAGTTTTGGACGAGAAAAGCACATTTTGGGTGTCCAAAACACTGTTTTGCTGGGAAAAAAAACTTTTTAGCCCAAAAAACTGAAAAATGGCCATTTTGGCTCTCAAAACCAGGTTTTTCGCTTACGGCGTGACCTGTTTGCTGAAACCCCCACTTTTTGCTCATGATAATACCTCTTGAGATAAAAACACGACGTTTTGGCGAAAAAAAATTCGGTTTTGGCTGAGTAAAGGTGCTTTTTGGTCAAAAAAACTGTTTTTGGCTGAGAACATTTGAAATTTGCTGAGAATTTTCTTTTGCTCAAAACACGACGTTTTCACTGCTAAACGCAAGTTTTGGACGAGAAAAGCACATTTTGGGTGTCCAAAACACTGTTTTGCTGGGAAAAAAAACTTTTTAGCCCAAAAAACTGAAAAATGGCCATTTTGGCTCTCAAAACCAGGTTTTTCGCTTACGGCGTGACCTGTTTGCTGAAACCCCCACTTTTTGCTCATGATAATACCTCTTGAGATAAAAACACGACGTTTTGGCGAAAAAAAATTCGGTTTTGGCTGAGTAAAGGTGCTTTTTGGTCAAAAAAAACTGTTTTTGGCTGAGAACATTTGAAATTTGCTGAGAATTTTCTTTTGCTCAAAACACGACGTTTTCACTGCTAAACGCAAGTTTTGGACGAGAAAAGCACATTTTGGGTGTCCAAAACACTGTTTTGCTGGGAAAAAAAACTTTTTAGCCCAAAAAACTGAAAAATGGCCATTTTGGCTCTCAAAACCAGGTTTTTCGCTTACGGCGTGACCTGTTTGCTGAAACCCCCACTTTTTGCTCATGATAATACCTCTTGAGATAAAAACACGACGTTTTGGCGAAAAAAAATTCGGTTTTGGCTGAGTAAAGGTGCTTTTTGGTCAAAAAAACTGTTTTTGGCTGAGAACATTTGAAATTTGCTGAGAATTTTCTTTTGCTCAAAACACGACGTTTTCACTGCTAAACGCAAGTTTTGGACGAGAAAAGCACATTTTGGGTGTCCAAAACACTGTTTTGCTGGGAAAAAAAACTTTTTAGCCCAAAAAACTGAAAAATGGCCATTTTGGCTCTCAAAACCAGGTTTTTCGCTTACGGCGTGACCTGTTTGCTGAAACCCCCACTTTTTGCTCATGATAATACCTCTTGAGATAAAAACACGACGTTTTGGCGAAAAAAAATTCGGTTTTGGCTGAGTAAAGGTGCTTTTTGGTCAAAAAAACTGTTTTTGGCTGAGAACATTTGAAATTTGCTGAGAATTTTCTTTTGCTCAAAACACGACGTTTTCACTGCTAAACGCAAGTTTTGGACGAGAAAAGCACATTTTGGGTGTCCAAAACACTGTTTTGCTGGGAAAAAAAACTTTTTAGCCCAAAAAACTGAAAAATGGCCATTTTGGCTCTCAAAACCAGGTTTTTCGCTTACGGCGTGACCTGTTTGCTGAAACCCCCACTTTTTGCTCATGATAATACCTCTTGAGATAAAAACACGACGTTTTGGCGAAAAAAAATTCGGTTTTGGCTGAGTAAAGGTGCTTTTTGGTCAAAAAAACTGTTTTTGGCTGAGAACATTTGAAATTTGCTGAGAATTTTCTTTTGCTCAAAACACGACGTTTTCACTGCTAAACGCAAGTTTTGGACGAGAAAAGCACATTTTGGGTGTCCAAAACACTGTTTTGCTGGGAAAAAAAACTTTTTAGCCCAAAAAACTGAAAAATGGCCATTTTGGCTCTCAAAACCAGGTTTTTCGCTTACGGCGTGACCTGTTTGCTGAAACCCCCACTTTTTGCTCATGATAATACCTCTTGAGATAAAAACACGACGTTTTGGCGAAAAAAAATTCGGTTTTGGCTGAGTAAAGGTGCTTTTTGGTCAAAAAAACTGTTTTTGGCTGAGAACATTTGAAATTTGCTGAGAATTTTCTTTTGCTCAAAACACGACGTTTTCACTGCTAAACGCAAGTTTTGGACGAGAAAAGCACATTTTGGGTGTCCAAAACACTGTTTTGCTGGGAAAAAAAACTTTTTAGCCCAAAAAACTGAAAAATGGCCATTTTGGCTCTCAAAACCAGGTTTTTCGCTTACGGCGTGACCTGTTTGCTGAAACCCCCACTTTTTGCTCATGATAATACCTCTTGAGATAAAAACACGACGTTTTGGCGAAAAAAAATTCGGTTTTGGCTGAGTAAAGGTGCTTTTTGGTCAAAAAAACTGTTTTTGGCTGAGAACATTTGAAATTTGCTGAGAATTTTCTTTTGCTCAAAACACGACGTTTTCACTGCGAAACGCAAGTTTTGGACGAGAAAAGCACATTTTGGGTGTCCAAAACACTGTTTTGCTGGGAAAAAAAACTTTTTAGCCCAAAAAACTGAAAAATGGCCATTTTGGCTCTCAAAACCAGGTTTTTCGCTTACGGCGTGACCTGTTTGCTGAAACCCCCACTTTTTGCTCATGATAATACCTCTTGAGATAAAAACACGACGTTTTGGCGAAAAAAAATTCGGTTTTGGCTGAGTAAAGGTGCTTTTTGGTCAAAAAAACTGTTTTTGGCTGAGAACATTTGAAATTTGCTGAGAATTTTCTTTTGCTCAAAACACGACGTTTTCACTGCTAAACGCAAGTTTTGGACGAGAAAAGCACATTTTGGGTGTCCAAAACACTGTTTTGCTGGGAAAAAAAACTTTTTAGCCCAAAAAACTGAAAAATGGCCATTTTGGCTCTCAAAACCAGGTTTTTCGCTTACGGCGTGACCTGTTTGCTGAAACCCCCACTTTTTGCTCATGATAATACCTCTTGAGATAAAAACACGACGTTTTGGCGAAAAAAAATTCGGTTTTGGCTGAGTAAAGGTGCTTTTTGGTCAAAAAAACTGTTTTTGGCTGAGAACATTTGAAATTTGCTGAGAATTTTCTTTTGCTCAAAACACGACGTTTTCACTGCGAAACGCAAGTTTTGGACGAGAAAAGCACATTTTGGGTGTCCAAAACACTGTTTTGCTGGGAAAAAAAACTTTTTAGCCCAAAAAACTGAAAAATGGCCATTTTGGCTCTCAAAACCAGGTTTTTCGCTTACGGCGTGACCTGTTTGCTGAAACCCCCACTTTTTGCTCATGATAATACCTCTTGAGATAAAAACACGACGTTTTGGCGAAAAAAAATTCGGTTTTGGCTGAGTAAAGGTGCTTTTTGGTCAAAAAAACTGTTTTTGGCTGAGAACATTTGAAATTTGCTGAGAATTTTCTTTTGCTCAAAACACGACGTTTTCACTGCTAAACGCAAGTTTTGGACGAGAAAAGCACATTTTGGGTGTCCAAAACACTGTTTTGCTGGGAAAAAAAACTTTTTAGCCCAAAAAACTGAAAAATGGCCATTTTGGCTCTCAAAACCAGGTTTTTCGCTTACGGCGTGACCTGTTTGCTGAAACCCCCACTTTTTGCTCATGATAATACCTCTTGAGATAAAAACACGACGTTTTGGCGAAAAAAAATTCGGTTTTGGCTGAGTAAAGGTGCTTTTTGGTCAAAAAAACTGTTTTTGGCTGAGAACATTTGAAATTTGCTGAGAATTTTCTTTTGCTCAAAACACGACGTTTTCACTGCTAAACGCAAGTTTTGGACGAGAAAAGCACATTTTGGGTGTCCAAAACACTGTTTTGCTGGGAAAAAAAACTTTTTAGCCCAAAAAACTGAAAAATGGCCATTTTGGCTCTCAAAACCAGGTTTTTCGCTTACGGCGTGACCTGTTTGCTGAAACCCCCACTTTTTGCTCATGATAATACCTCTTGAGATAAAAACACGACGTTTTGGCGAAAAAAAATTCGGTTTTGGCTGAGTAAAGGTGCTTTTTGGTCAAAAAAACTGTTTTTGGCTGAGAACATTTGAAATTTGCTGAGAATTTTCTTTTGCTCAAAACACGACGTTTTCACTGCTAAACGCAAGTTTTGGACGAGAAAAGCACATTTTGGGTGTCCAAAACACTGTTTTGCTGGGAAAAAAAACTTTTTAGCCCAAAAAACTGAAAAATGGCCATTTTGGCTCTCAAAACCAGGTTTTTCGCTTACGGCGTGACCTGTTTGCTGAAACCCCCACTTTTTGCTCATGATAATACCTCTTGAGATAAAAACACGACGTTTTGGCGAAAAAAAATTCGGTTTTGGCTGAGTAAAGGTGCTTTTTGGTCAAAAAAACTGTTTTTGGCTGAGAACATTTGAAATTTGCTGAGAATTTTCTTTTGCTCAAAACACGACGTTTTCACTGCTAAACGCAAGTTTTGGACGAGAAAAGCACATTTTGGGTGTCCAAAACACTGTTTTGCTGGGAAAAAAAACTTTTTAGCCCAAAAAACTGAAAAATGGCCATTTTGGCTCTCAAAACCAGGTTTTTCGCTTACGGCGTGACCTGTTTGCTGAAACCCCCACTTTTTGCTCATGATAATACCTCTTGAGATAAAAACACGACGTTTTGGCGAAAAAAAATTCGGTTTTGGCTGAGTAAAGGTGCTTTTTGGTCAAAAAAACTGTTTTTGGCTGAGAACATTTGAAATTTGCTGAGAATTTTCTTTTGCTCAAAACACGACGTTTTCACTGCTAAACGCAAGTTTTGGACGAGAAAAGCACATTTTGGGTGTCCAAAACACTGTTTTGCTGGGAAAAAAAACTTTTTAGCCCAAAAAACTGAAAAATGGCCATTTTGGCTCTCAAAACCAGGTTTTTCGCTTACGGCGTGACCTGTTTGCTGAAACCCCCACTTTTTGCTCATGATAATACCTCTTGAGATAAAAACACGACGTTTTGGCGAAAAAAAATTCGGTTTTGGCTGAGTAAAGGTGCTTTTTGGTCAAAAAAACTGTTTTTGGCTGAGAACATTTGAAATTTGCTGAGAATTTTCTTTTGCTCAAAACACGACGTTTTCACTGCTAAACGCAAGTTTTGGACGAGAAAAGCACATTTTGGGTGTCCAAAACACTGTTTTGCTGGGAAAAAAAACTTTTTAGCCCAAAAAACTGAAAAATGGCCATTTTGGCTCTCAAAACCAGGTTTTTCGCTTACGGCGTGACCTGTTTGCTGAAACCCCCACTTTTTGCTCATGATAATACCTCTTGAGATAAAAACACGACGTTTTGGCGAAAAAAAATTCGGTTTTGGCTGAGTAAAGGTGCTTTTTGGTCAAAAAAACTGTTTTTGGCTGAGAACATTTGAAATTTGCTGAGAATTTTCTTTTGCTCAAAACACGACGTTTTCACTGCTAAACGCAAGTTTTGGACGAGAAAAGCACATTTTGGGTGTCCAAAACACTGTTTTGCTGGGAAAAAAAACTTTTTAGCCCAAAAAACTGAAAAATGGCCATTTTGGCTCTCAAAACCAGGTTTTTCGCTTACGGCGTGACCTGTTTGCTGAAACCCCCACTTTTTGCTCATGATAATACCTCTTGAGATAAAAACACGACGTTTTGGCGAAAAAAAATTCGGTTTTGGCTGAGTAAAGGTGCTTTTTGGTCAAAAAAACTGTTTTTGGCTGAGAACATTTGAAATTTGCTGAGAATTTTCTTTTGCTCAAAACACGACGTTTTCACTGCTAAACGCAAGTTTTGGACGAGAAAAGCACATTTTGGGTGTCCAAAACACTGTTTTGCTGGGAAAAAAAACTTTTTAGCCCAAAAAACTGAAAAATGGCCATTTTGGCTCTCAAAACCAGGTTTTTCGCTTACGGCGTGACCTGTTTGCTGAAACCCCCACTTTTTGCTCATGATAATACCTCTTGAGATAAAAACACGACGTTTTGGCGAAAAAAAATTCGGTTTTGGCTGAGTAAAGGTGCTTTTTGGTCAAAAAAACTGTTTTTGGCTGAGAACATTTGAAATTTGCTGAGAATTTTCTTTTGCTCAAAACACGACGTTTTCACTGCTAAACGCAAGTTTTGGACGAGAAAAGCACATTTTGGGTGTCCAAAACACTGTTTTGCTGGGAAAAAAAACTTTTTAGCCCAAAAAACTGAAAAATGGCCATTTTGGCTCTCAAAACCAGGTTTTTCGCTTACGGCGTGACCTGTTTGCTGAAACCCCCACTTTTTGCTCATGATAATACCTCTTGAGATAAAAACACGACGTTTTGGCGAAAAAAAATTCGGTTTTGGCTGAGTAAAGGTGCTTTTTGGTCAAAAAAACTGTTTTTGGCTGAGAACATTTGAAATTTGCTGAGAATTTTCTTTTGCTCAAAACACGACGTTTTCACTGCTAAACGCAAGTTTTGGACGAGAAAAGCACATTTTGGGTGTCCAAAACACTGTTTTGCTGGGAAAAAAAACTTTTTAGCCCAAAAAACTGAAAAATGGCCATTTTGGCTCTCAAAACCAGGTTTTTCGCTTACGGCGTGACCTGTTTGCTGAAACCCCCACTTTTTGCTCATGATAATACCTCTTGAGATAAAAACACGACGTTTTGGCGAAAAAAAATTCGGTTTTGGCTGAGTAAAGGTGCTTTTTGGTCAAAAAAACTGTTTTTGGCTGAGAACATTTGAAATTTGCTGAGAATTTTCTTTTGCTCAAAACACGACGTTTTCACTGCTAAACGCAAGTTTTGGACGAGAAAAGCACATTTTGGGTGTCCAAAACACTGTTTTGCTGGGAAAAAAAACTTTTTAGCCCAAAAAACTGAAAAATGGCCATTTTGGCTCTCAAAACCAGGTTTTTCGCTTACGGCGTGACCTGTTTGCTGAAACCCCCACTTTTTGCTCATGATAATACCTCTTGAGATAAAAACACGACGTTTTGGCGAAAAAAAATTCGGTTTTGGCTGAGTAAAGGTGCTTTTTGGTCAAAAAAACTGTTTTTGGCTGAGAACATTTGAAATTTGCTGAGAATTTTCTTTTGCTCAAAACACGACGTTTTCACTGCTAAACGCAAGTTTTGGACGAGAAAAGCACATTTTGGGTGTCCAAAACACTGTTTTGCTGGGAAAAAAAACTTTTTAGCCCAAAAAACTGAAAAATGGCCATTTTGGCTCTCAAAACCAGGTTTTTCGCTTACGGCGTGACCTGTTTGCTGAAACCCCCACTTTTTGCTCATGATAATACCTCTTGAGATAAAAACACGACGTTTTGGCGAAAAAAAATTCGGTTTTGGCTGAGTAAAGGTGCTTTTTGGTCAAAAAAACTGTTTTTGGCTGAGAACATTTGAAATTTGCTGAGAATTTTCTTTTGCTCAAAACACGACGTTTTCACTGCTAAACGCAAGTTTTGGACGAGAAAAGCACATTTTGGGTGTCCAAAACACTGTTTTGCTGGGAAAAAAAACTTTTTAGCCCAAAAAACTGAAAAATGGCCATTTTGGCTCTCAAAACCAGGTTTTTCGCTTACGGCGTGACCTGTTTGCTGAAACCCCCACTTTTTGCTCATGATAATACCTCTTGAGATAAAAACACGACGTTTTGGCGAAAAAAAATTCGGTTTTGGCTGAGTAAAGGTGCTTTTTGGTCAAAAAAACTGTTTTTGGCTGAGAACATTTGAAATTTGCTGAGAATTTTCTTTTGCTCAAAACACGACGTTTTCACTGCTAAACGCAAGTTTTGGACGAGAAAAGCACATTTTGGGTGTCCAAAACACTGTTTTGCTGGGAAAAAAAACTTTTTAGCCCAAAAAACTGAAAAATGGCCATTTTGGCTCTCAAAACCAGGTTTTTCGCTTACGGCGTGACCTGTTTGCTGAAACCCCCACTTTTTGCTCATGATAATACCTCTTGAGATAAAAACACGACGTTTTGGCGAAAAAAAATTCGGTTTTGGCTGAGTAAAGGTGCTTTTTGGTCAAAAAAACTGTTTTTGGCTGAGAACATTTGAAATTTGCTGAGAATTTTCTTTTGCTCAAAACACGACGTTTTCACTGCTAAACGCAAGTTTTGGACGAGAAAAGCACATTTTGGGTGTCCAAAACACTGTTTTGCTGGGAAAAAAAACTTTTTAGCCCAAAAAACTGAAAAATGGCCATTTTGGCTCTCAAAACCAGGTTTTTCGCTTACGGCGTGACCTGTTTGCTGAAACCCCCACTTTTTGCTCATGATAATACCTCTTGAGATAAAAACACGACGTTTTGGCGAAAAAAAATTCGGTTTTGGCTGAGTAAAGGTGCTTTTTGGTCAAAAAAACTGTTTTTGGCTGAGAACATTTGAAATTTGCTGAGAATTTTCTTTTGCTCAAAACACGACGTTTTCACTGCTAAACGCAAGTTTTGGACGAGAAAAGCACATTTTGGGTGTCCAAAACACTGTTTTGCTGGGAAAAAAAACTTTTTAGCCCAAAAAACTGAAAAATGGCCATTTTGGCTCTCAAAACCAGGTTTTTCGCTTACGGCGTGACCTGTTTGCTGAAACCCCCACTTTTTGCTCATGATAATACCTCTTGAGATAAAAACACGACGTTTTGGCGAAAAAAAATTCGGTTTTGGCTGAGTAAAGGTGCTTTTTGGTCAAAAAAACTGTTTTTGGCTGAGAACATTTGAAATTTGCTGAGAATTTTCTTTTGCTCAAAACACGACGTTTTCACTGCTAAACGCAAGTTTTGGACGAGAAAAGCACATTTTGGGTGTCCAAAACACTGTTTTGCTGGGAAAAAAAACTTTTTAGCCCAAAAAACTGAAAAATGGCCATTTTGGCTCTCAAAACCAGGTTTTTCGCTTACGGCGTGACCTGTTTGCTGAAACCCCCACTTTTTGCTCATGATAATACCTCTTGAGATAAAAACACGACGTTTTGGCGAAAAAAAATTCGGTTTTGGCTGAGTAAAGGTGCTTTTTGGTCAAAAAAACTGTTTTTGGCTGAGAACATTTGAAATTTGCTGAGAATTTTCTTTTGCTCAAAACACGACGTTTTCACTGCTAAACGCAAGTTTTGGACGAGAAAAGCACATTTTGGGTGTCCAAAACACTGTTTTGCTGGGAAAAAAAACTTTTTAGCCCAAAAAACTGAAAAATGGCCATTTTGGCTCTCAAAACCAGGTTTTTCGCTTACGGCGTGACCTGTTTGCTGAAACCCCCACTTTTTGCTCATGATAATACCTCTTGAGATAAAAACACGACGTTTTGGCGAAAAAAAATTCGGTTTTGGCTGAGTAAAGGTGCTTTTTGGTCAAAAAAACTGTTTTTGGCTGAGAACATTTGAAATTTGCTGAGAATTTTCTTTTGCTCAAAACACGACGTTTTCACTGCTAAACGCAAGTTTTGGACGAGAAAAGCACATTTTGGGTGTCCAAAACACTGTTTTGCTGGGAAAAAAAACTTTTTAGCCCAAAAAACTGAAAAATGGCCATTTTGGCTCTCAAAACCAGGTTTTTCGCTTACGGCGTGACCTGTTTGCTGAAACCCCCACTTTTTGCTCATGATAATACCTCTTGAGATAAAAACACGACGTTTTGGCGAAAAAAAATTCGGTTTTGGCTGAGTAAAGGTGCTTTTTGGTCAAAAAAACTGTTTTTGGCTGAGAACATTTGAAATTTGCTGAGAATTTTCTTTTGCTCAAAACACGACGTTTTCACTGCTAAACGCAAGTTTTGGACGAGAAAAGCACATTTTGGGTGTCCAAAACACTGTTTTGCTGGGAAAAAAAACTTTTTAGCCCAAAAAACTGAAAAATGGCCATTTTGGCTCTCAAAACCAGGTTTTTCGCTTACGGCGTGACCTGTTTGCTGAAACCCCCACTTTTTGCTCATGATAATACCTCTTGAGATAAAAACACGACGTTTTGGCGAAAAAAAATTCGGTTTTGGCTGAGTAAAGGTGCTTTTTGGTCAAAAAAACTGTTTTTGGCTGAGAACATTTGAAATTTGCTGAGAATTTTCTTTTGCTCAAAACACGACGTTTTCACTGCTAAACGCAAGTTTTGGACGAGAAAAGCACATTTTGGGTGTCCAAAACACTGTTTTGCTGGGAAAAAAAACTTTTTAGCCCAAAAAACTGAAAAATGGCCATTTTGGCTCTCAAAACCAGGTTTTTCGCTTACGGCGTGACCTGTTTGCTGAAACCCCCACTTTTTGCTCATGATAATACCTCTTGAGATAAAAACACGACGTTTTGGCGAAAAAAAATTCGGTTTTGGCTGAGTAAAGGTGCTTTTTGGTCAAAAAAACTGTTTTTGGCTGAGAACATTTGAAATTTGCTGAGAATTTTCTTTTGCTCAAAACACGACGTTTTCACTGCTAAACGCAAGTTTTGGACGAGAAAAGCACATTTTGGGTGTCCAAAACACTGTTTTGCTGGGAAAAAAAACTTTTTAGCCCAAAAAACTGAAAAATGGCCATTTTGGCTCTCAAAACCAGGTTTTTCGCTTACGGCGTGACCTGTTTGCTGAAACCCCCACTTTTTGCTCATGATAATACCTCTTGAGATAAAAACACGACGTTTTGGCGAAAAAAAATTCGGTTTTGGCTGAGTAAAGGTGCTTTTTGGTCAAAAAAACTGTTTTTGGCTGAGAACATTTGAAATTTGCTGAGAATTTTCTTTTGCTCAAAACACGACGTTTTCACTGCTAAACGCAAGTTTTGGACGAGAAAAGCACATTTTGGGTGTCCAAAACACTGTTTTGCTGGGAAAAAAAACTTTTTAGCCCAAAAAACTGAAAAATGGCCATTTTGGCTCTCAAAACCAGGTTTTTCGCTTACGGCGTGACCTGTTTGCTGAAACCCCCACTTTTTGCTCATGATAATACCTCTTGAGATAAAAACACGACGTTTTGGCGAAAAAAAATTCGGTTTTGGCTGAGTAAAGGTGCTTTTTGGTCAAAAAAACTGTTTTTGGCTGAGAACATTTGAAATTTGCTGAGAATTTTCTTTTGCTCAAAACACGACGTTTTCACTGCTAAACGCAAGTTTTGGACGAGAAAAGCACATTTTGGGTGTCCAAAACACTGTTTTGCTGGGAAAAAAAACTTTTTAGCCCAAAAAACTGAAAAATGGCCATTTTGGCTCTCAAAACCAGGTTTTTCGCTTACGGCGTGACCTGTTTGCTGAAACCCCCACTTTTTGCTCATGATAATACCTCTTGAGATAAAAACACGACGTTTTGGCGAAAAAAAATTCGGTTTTGGCTGAGTAAAGGTGCTTTTTGGTCAAAAAAACTGTTTTTGGCTGAGAACATTTGAAATTTGCTGAGAATTTTCTTTTGCTCAAAACACGACGTTTTCACTGCTAAACGCAAGTTTTGGACGAGAAAAGCACATTTTGGGTGTCCAAAACACTGTTTTGCTGGGAAAAAAAACTTTTTAGCCCAAAAAACTGAAAAATGGCCATTTTGGCTCTCAAAACCAGGTTTTTCGCTTACGGCGTGACCTGTTTGCTGAAACCCCCACTTTTTGCTCATGATAATACCTCTTGAGATAAAAACACGACGTTTTGGCGAAAAAAAATTCGGTTTTGGCTGAGTAAAGGTGCTTTTTGGTCAAAAAAACTGTTTTTGGCTGAGAACATTTGAAATTTGCTGAGAATTTTCTTTTGCTCAAAACACGACGTTTTCACTGCTAAACGCAAGTTTTGGACGAGAAAAGCACATTTTGGGTGTCCAAAACACTGTTTTGCTGGGAAAAAAAACTTTTTAGCCCAAAAAACTGAAAAATGGCCATTTTGGCTCTCAAAACCAGGTTTTTCGCTTACGGCGTGACCTGTTTGCTGAAACCCCCACTTTTTGCTCATGATAATACCTCTTGAGATAAAAACACGACGTTTTGGCGAAAAAAAATTCGGTTTTGGCTGAGTAAAGGTGCTTTTTGGTCAAAAAAACTGTTTTTGGCTGAGAACATTTGAAATTTGCTGAGAATTTTCTTTTGCTCAAAACACGACGTTTTCACTGCTAAACGCAAGTTTTGGACGAGAAAAGCACATTTTGGGTGTCCAAAACACTGTTTTGCTGGGAAAAAAAACTTTTTAGCCCAAAAAACTGAAAAATGGCCATTTTGGCTCTCAAAACCAGGTTTTTCGCTTACGGCGTGACCTGTTTGCTGAAACCCCCACTTTTTGCTCATGATAATACCTCTTGAGATAAAAACACGACGTTTTGGCGAAAAAAAATTCGGTTTTGGCTGAGTAAAGGTGCTTTTTGGTCAAAAAAACTGTTTTTGGCTGAGAACATTTGAAATTTGCTGAGAATTTTCTTTTGCTCAAAACACGACGTTTTCACTGCTAAACGCAAGTTTTGGACGAGAAAAGCACATTTTGGGTGTCCAAAACACTGTTTTGCTGGGAAAAAAAACTTTTTAGCCCAAAAAACTGAAAAATGGCCATTTTGGCTCTCAAAACCAGGTTTTTCGCTTACGGCGTGACCTGTTTGCTGAAACCCCCACTTTTTGCTCATGATAATACCTCTTGAGATAAAAACACGACGTTTTGGCGAAAAAAAATTCGGTTTTGGCTGAGTAAAGGTGCTTTTTGGTCAAAAAAACTGTTTTTGGCTGAGAACATTTGAAATTTGCTGAGAATTTTCTTTTGCTCAAAACACGACGTTTTCACTGCTAAACGCAAGTTTTGGACGAGAAAAGCACATTTTGGGTGTCCAAAACACTGTTTTGCTGGGAAAAAAACTTTTTAGCCCAAAAAACTGAAAAATGGCCATTTTGGCTCTCAAAACCAGGTTTTTCGCTTACGGCGTGACCTGTTTGCTGAAACCCCCACTTTTTGCTCATGATAATACCTCTTGAGATAAAAACACGACGTTTTGGCGAAAAAAAATTCGGTTTTGGCTGAGTAAAGGTGCTTTTTGGTCAAAAAAACTGTTTTTGGCTGAGAACATTTGAAATTTGCTGAGAATTTTCTTTTGCTCAAAACACGACGTTTTCACTGCTAAACGCAAGTTTTGGACGAGAAAAGCACATTTTGGGTGTCCAAAACACTGTTTTGCTGGGAAAAAAAACTTTTTAGCCCAAAAAACTGAAAAATGGCCATTTTGGCTCTCAAAACCAGGTTTTTCGCTTACGGCGTGACCTGTTTGCTGAAACCCCCACTTTTTGCTCATGATAATACCTCTTGAGATAAAAACACGACGTTTTGGCGAAAAAAAATTCGGTTTTGGCTGAGTAAAGGTGCTTTTTGGTCAAAAAAACTGTTTTTGGCTGAGAACATTTGAAATTTGCTGAGAATTTTCTTTTGCTCAAAACACGACGTTTTCACTGCTAAACGCAAGTTTTGGACGAGAAAAGCACATTTTGGGTGTCCAAAACACTGTTTTGCTGGGAAAAAAAACTTTTTAGCCCAAAAAACTGAAAAATGGCCATTTTGGCTCTCAAAACCAGGTTTTTCGCTTACGGCGTGACCTGTTTGCTGAAACCCCCACTTTTTGCTCATGATAATACCTCTTGAGATAAAAACACGACGTTTTGGCGAAAAAAAATTCGGTTTTGGCTGAGTAAAGGTGCTTTTTGGTCAAAAAAACTGTTTTTGGCTGAGAACATTTGAAATTTGCTGAGAATTTTCTTTTGCTCAAAACACGACGTTTTCACTGCTAAACGCAAGTTTTGGACGAGAAAAGCACATTTTGGGTGTCCAAAACACTGTTTTGCTGGGAAAAAAAACTTTTTAGCCCAAAAAACTGAAAAATGGCCATTTTGGCTCTCAAAACCAGGTTTTTCGCTTACGGCGTGACCTGTTTGCTGAAACCCCCACTTTTTGCTCATGATAATACCTCTTGAGATAAAAACACGACGTTTTGGCGAAAAAAAATTCGGTTTTGGCTGAGTAAAGGTGCTTTTTGGTCAAAAAAACTGTTTTTGGCTGAGAACATTTGAAATTTGCTGAGAATTTTCTTTTGCTCAAAACACGACGTTTTCACTGCTAAACGCAAGTTTTGGACGAGAAAAGCACATTTTGGGTGTCCAAAACACTGTTTTGCTGGGAAAAAAAACTTTTTAGCCCAAAAAACTGAAAAATGGCCATTTTGGCTCTCAAAACCAGGTTTTTCGCTTACGGCGTGACCTGTTTGCTGAAACCCCCACTTTTTGCTCATGATAATACCTCTTGAGATAAAAACACGACGTTTTGGCGAAAAAAAATTCGGTTTTGGCTGAGTAAAGGTGCTTTTTGGTCAAAAAAACTGTTTTTGGCTGAGAACATTTGAAATTTGCTGAGAATTTTCTTTTGCTCAAAACACGACGTTTTCACTGCTAAACGCAAGTTTTGGACGAGAAAAGCACATTTTGGGTGTCCAAAACACTGTTTTGCTGGGAAAAAAAACTTTTTAGCCCAAAAAACTGAAAATGGCCATTTTGGCTCTCAAAACCAGGTTTTTCGCTTACGGCGTGACCTGTTTGCTGAAACCCCCACTTTTTGCTCATGATAATACCTCTTGAGATAAAAACACGACGTTTTGGCGAAAAAAATTCGGTTTTGGCTGAGTAAAGGTGCTTTTTGGTCAAAAAAACTGTTTTTGGCTGAGAACATTTGAAATTTGCTGAGAATTTTCTTTTGCTCAAAACACGACGTTTTCACTGCTAAACGCAAGTTTTGGACGAGAAAAGCACATTTTGGGTGTCCAAAACACTGTTTTGCTGGGAAAAAAAACTTTTTAGCCCAAAAAACTGAAAAATGGCCATTTTGGCTCTCAAAACCAGGTTTTTCGCTTACGGCGTGACCTGTTTGCTGAAACCCCCACTTTTTGCTCATGATAATACCTCTTGAGATAAAAACACGACGTTTTGGCGAAAAAAATTCGGTTTTGGCTGAGTAAAGGTGCTTTTTGGTCAAAAAAACTGTTTTTGGCTGAGAACATTTGAAATTTGCTGAGAATTTTCTTTTGCTCAAAACACGACGTTTTCACTGCTAAACGCAAGTTTTGGACGAGAAAAGCACATTTTGGGTGTCCAAAACACTGTTTTGCTGGGAAAAAAAACTTTTTAGCCCAAAAAACTGAAAAATGGCCATTTTGGCTCTCAAAACCAGGTTTTTCGCTTACGGCGTGACCTGTTTGCTGAAACCCCCACTTTTTGCTCATGATAATACCTCTTGAGATAAAAACACGACGTTTTGGCGAAAAAAAATTCGGTTTTGGCTGAGTAAAGGTGCTTTTTGGTCAAAAAAACTGTTTTTGGCTGAGAACATTTGAAATTTGCTGAGAATTTTCTTTTGCTCAAAACACGACGTTTTCACTGCTAAACGCAAGTTTTGGACGAGGAAAAGCACATT
>CAXHSA010000034.1:0-90203 GCA_964019055.1 Anthopleura xanthogrammica
TTGGCTCTCAAAACCAGGTTTTTCGCTTACGGCGTGACATGTTTGCTGAAACCCCCACTTTTTGCTCATGATAATACCTCTTGAGATAAAAACACGACGTTTTGGCGAAAAAAAATTCGGTTTTGGCTGAGTAAAGGTGCTTTTTGGTCAAAAAAGTTGTTTTTTGCTGAGAAAATTTGAAATTTCCTGAGAATTTTCTTTTGCTCAAAACACGACGTTTTCACTGCTAAACGCAAGCTTTGGACGAGAAAAGCACATTTTGGCTGTTCAAAACACTGTTTTGCTGGAAAAAAAAACTTTTTAGCCCAAAAAACTGAAAAATGGCCATTTTGGCTCTCAAAACCAGGTTTTTCGCTTACGGCGTGACCTGTTTGCTGAAACCCCCACTTTTTGCTCATGATAATACCTCTTGAGATAAAAACACGACGTTTTGGCGAAAAAAAATTCGGTTTTGGCTGAGTAAAGGTGCTTTTTGGTCAAAAAAGTTGTTTTTTGCTGAGAAAATTTGAAATTTCCTGAGAATTTTCTTTTGCTCAAAACACGACGTTTTCACTGCTAAACGCAAGCTTTGGACGAGAAAAGCACATTTTGGCTGTTCAAAACACTGTTTTGCTGGAAAAAAAAACTTTTTAGCCCAAAAAACTGAAAAATGGCCATTTTGGCTCTCAAAACCAGGTTTTTCGCTTACGGCGTGACCTGTTTGCTGAAACCCCCACTTTTTGCTCATGATAATACCTCTTGAGATAAAAACACGACGTTTTGGCGAAAAAAAATTCGGTTTTGGCTGAGTAAAGGTGCTTTTTGGTCAAAAAAGTTGTTTTTTGCTGAGAAAATTTGAAATTTCCTGAGAATTTTCTTTTGCTCAAAACACGACGTTTTCACTGCTAAACGCAAGCTTTGGACGAGAAAAGCACATTTTGGCTGTTCAAAACACTGTTTTGCTGGAAAAAAAAACTTTTTAGCCCAAAAAACTGAAAAATGGCCATTTTGGCTCTCAAAACCAGGTTTTTCGCTTACGGCGTGACCTGTTTGCTGAAACCCCCACTTTTTGCTCATGATAATACCTCTTGAGATAAAAACACGACGTTTTGGCGAAAAAAAATTCGGTTTTGGCTGAGTAAAGGTGCTTTTTGGTCAAAAAAGTTGTTTTTTGCTGAGAAAATTTGAAATTTCCTGAGAATTTTCTTTTGCTCAAAACACGACGTTTTCACTGCTAAACGCAAGCTTTGGACGAGAAAAGCACATTTTGGCTGTTCAAAACACTGTTTTGCTGGAAAAAAAAACTTTTTAGCCCAAAAAACTGAAAAATGGCCATTTTGGCTCTCAAAACCAGGTTTTTCGCTTACGGCGTGACCTGTTTGCTGAAACCCCCACTTTTTGCTCATGATAATACCTCTTGAGATAAAAACACGACGTTTTGGCGAAAAAAAATTCGGTTTTGGCTGAGTAAAGGTGCTTTTTGGTCAAAAAAGTTGTTTTTTGCTGAGAAAATTTGAAATTTCCTGAGAATTTTCTTTTGCTCAAAACACGACGTTTTCACTGCTAAACGCAAGCTTTGGACGAGAAAAGCACATTTTGGCTGTTCAAAACACTGTTTTGCTGGAAAAAAAAACTTTTTAGCCCAAAAAACTGAAAAATGGCCATTTTGGCTCTCAAAACCAGGTTTTTCGCTTACGGCGTGACCTGTTTGCTGAAACCCCCACTTTTTGCTCATGATAATACCTCTTGAGATAAAAACACGACGTTTTGGCGAAAAAAAATTCGGTTTTGGCTGAGTAAAGGTGCTTTTTGGTCAAAAAAGTTGTTTTTTGCTGAGAAAATTTGAAATTTCCTGAGAATTTTCTTTTGCTCAAAACACGACGTTTTCACTGCTAAACGCAAGCTTTGGACGAGAAAAGCACATTTTGGCTGTTCAAAACACTGTTTTGCTGGAAAAAAAAACTTTTTAGCCCAAAAAACTGAAAAATGGCCATTTTGGCTCTCAAAACCAGGTTTTTCGCTTACGGCGTGACCTGTTTGCTGAAACCCCCACTTTTTGCTCATGATAATACCTCTTGAGATAAAAACACGACGTTTTGGCGAAAAAAAATTCGGTTTTGGCTGAGTAAAGGTGCTTTTTGGTCAAAAAAGTTGTTTTTTGCTGAGAAAATTTGAAATTTCCTGAGAATTTTCTTTTGCTCAAAACACGACGTTTTCACTGCTAAACGCAAGCTTTGGACGAGAAAAGCACATTTTGGCTGTTCAAAACACTGTTTTGCTGGAAAAAAAAACTTTTTAGCCCAAAAAACTGAAAAATGGCCATTTTGGCTCTCAAAACCAGGTTTTTCGCTTACGGCGTGACCTGTTTGCTGAAACCCCCACTTTTTGCTCATGATAATACCTCTTGAGATAAAAACACGACGTTTTGGCGAAAAAAAATTCGGTTTTGGCTGAGTAAAGGTGCTTTTTGGTCAAAAAAGTTGTTTTTTGCTGAGAAAATTTGAAATTTCCTGAGAATTTTCTTTTGCTCAAAACACGACGTTTTCACTGCTAAACGCAAGCTTTGGACGAGAAAAGCACATTTTGGCTGTTCAAAACACTGTTTTGCTGGAAAAAAAAACTTTTTAGCCCAAAAAACTGAAAAATGGCCATTTTGGCTCTCAAAACCAGGTTTTTCGCTTACGGCGTGACCTGTTTGCTGAAACCCCCACTTTTTGCTCATGATAATACCTCTTGAGATAAAAACACGACGTTTTGGCGAAAAAAAATTCGGTTTTGGCTGAGTAAAGGTGCTTTTTGGTCAAAAAAGTTGTTTTTTGCTGAGAAAATTTGAAATTTCCTGAGAATTTTCTTTTGCTCAAAACACGACGTTTTCACTGCTAAACGCAAGCTTTGGACGAGAAAAGCACATTTTGGCTGTTCAAAACACTGTTTTGCTGGAAAAAAAAACTTTTTAGCCCAAAAAACTGAAAAATGGCCATTTTGGCTCTCAAAACCAGGTTTTTCGCTTACGGCGTGACCTGTTTGCTGAAACCCCCACTTTTTGCTCATGATAATACCTCTTGAGATAAAAACACGACGTTTTGGCGAAAAAAAATTCGGTTTTGGCTGAGTAAAGGTGCTTTTTGGTCAAAAAAGTTGTTTTTTGCTGAGAAAATTTGAAATTTCCTGAGAATTTTCTTTTGCTCAAAACACGACGTTTTCACTGCTAAACGCAAGCTTTGGACGAGAAAAGCACATTTTGGCTGTTCAAAACACTGTTTTGCTGGAAAAAAAAACTTTTTAGCCCAAAAAACTGAAAAATGGCCATTTTGGCTCTCAAAACCAGGTTTTTCGCTTACGGCGTGACCTGTTTGCTGAAACCCCCACTTTTTGCTCATGATAATACCTCTTGAGATAAAAACACGACGTTTTGGCGAAAAAAAATTCGGTTTTGGCTGAGTAAAGGTGCTTTTTGGTCAAAAAAGTTGTTTTTTGCTGAGAAAATTTGAAATTTCCTGAGAATTTTCTTTTGCTCAAAACACGACGTTTTCACTGCTAAACGCAAGCTTTGGACGAGAAAAGCACATTTTGGCTGTTCAAAACACTGTTTTGCTGGAAAAAAAAACTTTTTAGCCCAAAAAACTGAAAAATGGCCATTTTGGCTCTCAAAACCAGGTTTTTCGCTTACGGCGTGACCTGTTTGCTGAAACCCCCACTTTTTGCTCATGATAATACCTCTTGAGATAAAAACACGACGTTTTGGCGAAAAAAAATTCGGTTTTGGCTGAGTAAAGGTGCTTTTTGGTCAAAAAAGTTGTTTTTTGCTGAGAAAATTTGAAATTTCCTGAGAATTTTCTTTTGCTCAAAACACGACGTTTTCACTGCTAAACGCAAGCTTTGGACGAGAAAAGCACATTTTGGCTGTTCAAAACACTGTTTTGCTGGAAAAAAAAACTTTTTAGCCCAAAAAACTGAAAAATGGCCATTTTGGCTCTCAAAACCAGGTTTTTCGCTTACGGCGTGACCTGTTTGCTGAAACCCCCACTTTTTGCTCATGATAATACCTCTTGAGATAAAAACACGACGTTTTGGCGAAAAAAAATTCGGTTTTGGCTGAGTAAAGGTGCTTTTTGGTCAAAAAAGTTGTTTTTTGCTGAGAAAATTTGAAATTTCCTGAGAATTTTCTTTTGCTCAAAACACGACGTTTTCACTGCTAAACGCAAGCTTTGGACGAGAAAAGCACATTTTGGCTGTTCAAAACACTGTTTTGCTGGAAAAAAAAACTTTTTAGCCCAAAAAACTGAAAAATGGCCATTTTGGCTCTCAAAACCAGGTTTTTCGCTTACGGCGTGACCTGTTTGCTGAAACCCCCACTTTTTGCTCATGATAATACCTCTTGAGATAAAAACACGACGTTTTGGCGAAAAAAAATTCGGTTTTGGCTGAGTAAAGGTGCTTTTTGGTCAAAAAAGTTGTTTTTTGCTGAGAAAATTTGAAATTTCCTGAGAATTTTCTTTTGCTCAAAACACGACGTTTTCACTGCTAAACGCAAGCTTTGGACGAGAAAAGCACATTTTGGCTGTTCAAAACACTGTTTTGCTGGAAAAAAAAACTTTTTAGCCCAAAAAACTGAAAAATGGCCATTTTGGCTCTCAAAACCAGGTTTTTCGCTTACGGCGTGACCTGTTTGCTGAAACCCCCACTTTTTGCTCATGATAATACCTCTTGAGATAAAAACACGACGTTTTGGCGAAAAAAAATTCGGTTTTGGCTGAGTAAAGGTGCTTTTTGGTCAAAAAAGTTGTTTTTTGCTGAGAAAATTTGAAATTTCCTGAGAATTTTCTTTTGCTCAAAACACGACGTTTTCACTGCTAAACGCAAGCTTTGGACGAGAAAAGCACATTTTGGCTGTTCAAAACACTGTTTTGCTGGAAAAAAAAAATTTTTAGCCCAAAAAACTGAAAAATGGCCATTTTGGCTCTCAAAACCAGGTTTTTCGCTTACGGCGTGACCTGTTTGCTGAAACCCCCACTTTTTGCTCATGATAATACCTCTTGAGATAAAAACACGACGTTTTGGCGAAAAAAAATTCGGTTTTGGCTGAGTAAAGGTGCTTTTTGGTCAAAAAAGTTGTTTTTTGCTGAGAAAATTTGAAATTTCCTGAGAATTTTCTTTTGCTCAAAACACGACGTTTTCACTGCTAAACGCAAGCTTTGGACGAGAAAAGCACATTTTGGCTGTTCAAAACACTGTTTTGCTGGAAAAAAAAACTTTTTAGCCCAAAAAACTGAAAAATGGCCATTTTGGCTCTCAAAACCAGGTTTTTCGCTTACGGCGTGACCTGTTTGCTGAAACCCCCACTTTTTGCTCATGATAATACCTCTTGAGATAAAAACACGACGTTTTGGCGAAAAAAAATTCGGTTTTGGCTGAGTAAAGGTGCTTTTTGGTCAAAAAAGTTGTTTTTTGCTGAGAAAATTTGAAATTTCCTGAGAATTTTCTTTTGCTCAAAACACGACGTTTTCACTGCTAAACGCAAGCTTTGGACGAGAAAAGCACATTTTGGCTGTTCAAAACACTGTTTTGCTGGAAAAAAAAACTTTTTAGCCCAAAAAACTGAAAAATGGCCATTTTGGCTCTCAAAACCAGGTTTTTCGCTTACGGCGTGACCTGTTTGCTGAAACCCCCACTTTTTGCTCATGATAATACCTCTTGAGATAAAAACACGACGTTTTGGCGAAAAAAAATTCGGTTTTGGCTGAGTAAAGGTGCTTTTTGGTCAAAAAAGTTGTTTTTTGCTGAGAAAATTTGAAATTTCCTGAGAATTTTCTTTTGCTCAAAACACGACGTTTTCACTGCTAAACGCAAGCTTTGGACGAGAAAAGCACATTTTGGCTGTTCAAAACACTGTTTTGCTGGAAAAAAAAACTTTTTAGCCCAAAAAACTGAAAAATGGCCATTTTGGCTCTCAAAACCAGGTTTTTCGCTTACGGCGTGACCTGTTTGCTGAAACCCCCACTTTTTGCTCATGATAATACCTCTTGAGATAAAAACACGACGTTTTGGCGAAAAAAAATTCGGTTTTGGCTGAGTAAAGGTGCTTTTTGGTCAAAAAAGTTGTTTTTTGCTGAGAAAATTTGAAATTTCCTGAGAATTTTCTTTTGCTCAAAACACGACGTTTTCACTGCTAAACGCAAGCTTTGGACGAGAAAAGCACATTTTGGCTGTTCAAAACACTGTTTTGCTGGAAAAAAAAACTTTTTAGCCCAAAAAACTGAAAAATGGCCATTTTGGCTCTCAAAACCAGGTTTTTCGCTTACGGCGTGACCTGTTTGCTGAAACCCCCACTTTTTGCTCATGATAATACCTCTTGAGATAAAAACACGACGTTTTGGCGAAAAAAAATTCGGTTTTGGCTGAGTAAAGGTGCTTTTTGGTCAAAAAAGTTGTTTTTTGCTGAGAAAATTTGAAATTTCCTGAGAATTTTCTTTTGCTCAAAACACGACGTTTTCACTGCTAAACGCAAGCTTTGGACGAGAAAAGCACATTTTGGCTGTTCAAAACACTGTTTTGCTGGAAAAAAAAACTTTTTAGCCCAAAAAACTGAAAAATGGCCATTTTGGCTCTCAAAACCAGGTTTTTCGCTTACGGCGTGACCTGTTTGCTGAAACCCCCACTTTTTGCTCATGATAATACCTCTTGAGATAAAAACACGACGTTTTGGCGAAAAAAAATTCGGTTTTGGCTGAGTAAAGGTGCTTTTTGGTCAAAAAAGTTGTTTTTTGCTGAGAAAATTTGAAATTTCCTGAGAATTTTCTTTTGCTCAAAACACGACGTTTTCACTGCTAAACGCAAGCTTTGGACGAGAAAAGCACATTTTGGCTGTTCAAAACACTGTTTTGCT
This sequence comes from Anthopleura xanthogrammica, assembly GCA_964019055.1. Classification (NCBI taxonomy): domain Eukaryota; kingdom Metazoa; phylum Cnidaria; class Anthozoa; order Actiniaria; family Actiniidae; genus Anthopleura; species Anthopleura xanthogrammica. The sequence continues at coordinate 6,866 of CAXHSA010000034.1, forward strand.
GGAAAAAAAAACTTTTTAGCCCAAAAAACTGAAAAATGGCCATTTTGGCTCTCAAAACCAGGTTTTTCGCTTACGGCGTGACCTGTTTGCTGAAACCCCCACTTTTTGCTCATGATAATACCTCTTGAGATAAAAACACGACGTTTTGGCGAAAAAAAATTCGGTTTTGGCTGAGTAAAGGTGCTTTTTGGTCAAAAAAGTTGTTTTTTGCTGAGAAAATTTGAAATTTCCTGAGAATTTTCTTTTGCTCAAAACACGACGTTTTCACTGCTAAACGCAAGCTTTGGACGAGAAAAGCACATTTTGGCTGTTCAAAACACTGTTTTGCTGGAAAAAAAAACTTTTTAGCCCAAAAAACTGAAAAATGGCCATTTTGGCTCTCAAAACCAGGTTTTTCGCTTACGGCGTGACCTGTTTGCTGAAACCCCCACTTTTTGCTCATGATAATACCTCTTGAGATAAAAACACGACGTTTTGGCGAAAAAAAATTCGGTTTTGGCTGAGTAAAGGTGCTTTTTGGTCAAAAAAGTTGTTTTTTGCTGAGAAAATTTGAAATTTCCTGAGAATTTTCTTTTGCTCAAAACACGACGTTTTCACTGCTAAACGCAAGCTTTGGACGAGAAAAGCACATTTTGGCTGTTCAAAACACTGTTTTGCTGGAAAAAAAAACTTTTTAGCCCAAAAAACTGAAAAATGGCCATTTTGGCTCTCAAAACCAGGTTTTTCGCTTACGGCGTGACCTGTTTGCTGAAACCCCCACTTTTTGCTCATGATAATACCTCTTGAGATAAAAACACGACGTTTTGGCGAAAAAAAATTCGGTTTTGGCTGAGTAAAGGTGCTTTTTGGTCAAAAAAGTTGTTTTTTGCTGAGAAAATTTGAAATTTCCTGAGAATTTTCTTTTGCTCAAAACACGACGTTTTCACTGCTAAACGCAAGCTTTGGACGAGAAAAGCACATTTTGGCTGTTCAAAACACTGTTTTGCTGGAAAAAAAAACTTTTTAGCCCAAAAAACTGAAAAATGGCCATTTTGGCTCTCAAAACCAGGTTTTTCGCTTACGGCGTGACCTGTTTGCTGAAACCCCCACTTTTTGCTCATGATAATACCTCTTGAGATAAAAACACGACGTTTTGGCGAAAAAAAATTCGGTTTTGGCTGAGTAAAGGTGCTTTTTGGTCAAAAAAGTTGTTTTTTGCTGAGAAAATTTGAAATTTCCTGAGAATTTTCTTTTGCTCAAAACACGACGTTTTCACTGCTAAACGCAAGCTTTGGACGAGAAAAGCACATTTTGGCTGTTCAAAACACTGTTTTGCTGGAAAAAAAAACTTTTTAGCCCAAAAAACTGAAAAATGGCCATTTTGGCTCTCAAAACCAGGTTTTTCGCTTACGGCGTGACCTGTTTGCTGAAACCCCCACTTTTTGCTCATGATAATACCTCTTGAGATAAAAACACGACGTTTTGGCGAAAAAAAATTCGGTTTTGGCTGAGTAAAGGTGCTTTTTGGTCAAAAAAGTTGTTTTTTGCTGAGAAAATTTGAAATTTCCTGAGAATTTTCTTTTGCTCAAAACACGACGTTTTCACTGCTAAACGCAAGCTTTGGACGAGAAAAGCACATTTTGGCTGTTCAAAACACTGTTTTGCTGGAAAAAAAAACTTTTTAGCCCAAAAAACTGAAAAATGGCCATTTTGGCTCTCAAAACCAGGTTTTTCGCTTACGGCGTGACCTGTTTGCTGAAACCCCCACTTTTTGCTCATGATAATACCTCTTGAGATAAAAACACGACGTTTTGGCGAAAAAAAATTCGGTTTTGGCTGAGTAAAGGTGCTTTTTGGTCAAAAAAGTTGTTTTTTGCTGAGAAAATTTGAAATTTCCTGAGAATTTTCTTTTGCTCAAAACACGACGTTTTCACTGCTAAACGCAAGCTTTGGACGAGAAAAGCACATTTTGGCTGTTCAAAACACTGTTTTGCTGGAAAAAAAAACTTTTTAGCCCAAAAAACTGAAAAATGGCCATTTTGGCTCTCAAAACCAGGTTTTTCGCTTACGGCGTGACCTGTTTGCTGAAACCCCCACTTTTTGCTCATGATAATACCTCTTGAGATAAAAACACGACGTTTTGGCGAAAAAAAATTCGGTTTTGGCTGAGTAAAGGTGCTTTTTGGTCAAAAAAGTTGTTTTTTGCTGAGAAAATTTGAAATTTCCTGAGAATTTTCTTTTGCTCAAAACACGACGTTTTCACTGCTAAACGCAAGCTTTGGACGAGAAAAGCACATTTTGGCTGTTCAAAACACTGTTTTGCTGGAAAAAAAAACTTTTTAGCCCAAAAAACTGAAAAATGGCCATTTTGGCTCTCAAAACCAGGTTTTTCGCTTACGGCGTGACCTGTTTGCTGAAACCCCCACTTTTTGCTCATGATAATACCTCTTGAGATAAAAACACGACGTTTTGGCGAAAAAAAATTCGGTTTTGGCTGAGTAAAGGTGCTTTTTGGTCAAAAAAGTTGTTTTTTGCTGAGAAAATTTGAAATTTCCTGAGAATTTTCTTTTGCTCAAAACACGACGTTTTCACTGCTAAACGCAAGCTTTGGACGAGAAAAGCACATTTTGGCTGTTCAAAACACTGTTTTGCTGGAAAAAAAAACTTTTTAGCCCAAAAAACTGAAAAATGGCCATTTTGGCTCTCAAAACCAGGTTTTTCGCTTACGGCGTGACCTGTTTGCTGAAACCCCCACTTTTTGCTCATGATAATACCTCTTGAGATAAAAACACGACGTTTTGGCGAAAAAAAATTCGGTTTTGGCTGAGTAAAGGTGCTTTTTGGTCAAAAAAGTTGTTTTTTGCTGAGAAAATTTGAAATTTCCTGAGAATTTTCTTTTGCTCAAAACACGACGTTTTCACTGCTAAACGCAAGCTTTGGACGAGAAAAGCACATTTTGGCTGTTCAAAACACTGTTTTGCTGGAAAAAAAAACTTTTTAGCCCAAAAAACTGAAAAATGGCCATTTTGGCTCTCAAAACCAGGTTTTTCGCTTACGGCGTGACCTGTTTGCTGAAACCCCCACTTTTTGCTCATGATAATACCTCTTGAGATAAAAACACGACGTTTTGGCGAAAAAAAATTCGGTTTTGGCTGAGTAAAGGTGCTTTTTGGTCAAAAAAGTTGTTTTTTGCTGAGAAAATTTGAAATTTCCTGAGAATTTTCTTTTGCTCAAAACACGACGTTTTCACTGCTAAACGCAAGCTTTGGACGAGAAAAGCACATTTTGGCTGTTCAAAACACTGTTTTGCTGGAAAAAAAAACTTTTTAGCCCAAAAAACTGAAAAATGGCCATTTTGGCTCTCAAAACCAGGTTTTTCGCTTACGGCGTGACCTGTTTGCTGAAACCCCCACTTTTTGCTCATGATAATACCTCTTGAGATAAAAACACGACGTTTTGGCGAAAAAAAATTCGGTTTTGGCTGAGTAAAGGTGCTTTTTGGTCAAAAAAGTTGTTTTTTGCTGAGAAAATTTGAAATTTCCTGAGAATTTTCTTTTGCTCAAAACACGACGTTTTCACTGCTAAACGCAAGCTTTGGACGAGAAAAGCACATTTTGGCTGTTCAAAACACTGTTTTGCTGGAAAAAAAAACTTTTTAGCCCAAAAAACTGAAAAATGGCCATTTTGGCTCTCAAAACCAGGTTTTTCGCTTACGGCGTGACCTGTTTGCTGAAACCCCCACTTTTTGCTCATGATAATACCTCTTGAGATAAAAACACGACGTTTTGGCGAAAAAAAATTCGGTTTTGGCTGAGTAAAGGTGCTTTTTGGTCAAAAAAGTTGTTTTTTGCTGAGAAAATTTGAAATTTCCTGAGAATTTTCTTTTGCTCAAAACACGACGTTTTCACTGCTAAACGCAAGCTTTGGACGAGAAAAGCACATTTTGGCTGTTCAAAACACTGTTTTGCTGGAAAAAAAAACTTTTTAGCCCAAAAAACTGAAAAATGGCCATTTTGGCTCTCAAAACCAGGTTTTTCGCTTACGGCGTGACCTGTTTGCTGAAACCCCCACTTTTTGCTCATGATAATACCTCTTGAGATAAAAACACGACGTTTTGGCGAAAAAAAATTCGGTTTTGGCTGAGTAAAGGTGCTTTTTGGTCAAAAAAGTTGTTTTTTGCTGAGAAAATTTGAAATTTCCTGAGAATTTTCTTTTGCTCAAAACACGACGTTTTCACTGCTAAACGCAAGCTTTGGACGAGAAAAGCACATTTTGGCTGTTCAAAACACTGTTTTGCTGGAAAAAAAAACTTTTTAGCCCAAAAAACTGAAAAATGGCCATTTTGGCTCTCAAAACCAGGTTTTTCGCTTACGGCGTGACCTGTTTGCTGAAACCCCCACTTTTTGCTCATGATAATACCTCTTGAGATAAAAACACGACGTTTTGGCGAAAAAAAATTCGGTTTTGGCTGAGTAAAGGTGCTTTTTGGTCAAAAAAGTTGTTTTTTGCTGAGAAAATTTGAAATTTCCTGAGAATTTTCTTTTGCTCAAAACACGACGTTTTCACTGCTAAACGCAAGCTTTGGACGAGAAAAGCACATTTTGGCTGTTCAAAACACTGTTTTGCTGGAAAAAAAAACTTTTTAGCCCAAAAAACTGAAAAATGGCCATTTTGGCTCTCAAAACCAGGTTTTTCGCTTACGGCGTGACCTGTTTGCTGAAACCCCCACTTTTTGCTCATGATAATACCTCTTGAGATAAAAACACGACGTTTTGGCGAAAAAAAATTCGGTTTTGGCTGAGTAAAGGTGCTTTTTGGTCAAAAAAGTTGTTTTTTGCTGAGAAAATTTGAAATTTCCTGAGAATTTTCTTTTGCTCAAAACACGACGTTTTCACTGCTAAACGCAAGCTTTGGACGAGAAAAGCACATTTTGGCTGTTCAAAACACTGTTTTGCTGGAAAAAAAAACTTTTTAGCCCAAAAAACTGAAAAATGGCCATTTTGGCTCTCAAAACCAGGTTTTTCGCTTACGGCGTGACCTGTTTGCTGAAACCCCCACTTTTTGCTCATGATAATACCTCTTGAGATAAAAACACGACGTTTTGGCGAAAAAAAATTCGGTTTTGGCTGAGTAAAGGTGCTTTTTGGTCAAAAAAGTTGTTTTTTGCTGAGAAAATTTGAAATTTCCTAAGAATTTTCTTTTGCTCAAAACACGACGTTTTCACTGCTAAACGCAAGCTTTGGACGAGAAAAGCACATTTTGGCTGTTCAAAACACTGTTTTGCTGGAAAAAAAAACTTTTTAGCCCAAAAAACTGAAAAATGGCCATTTTGGCTCTCAAAACCAGGTTTTTCGCTTACGGCGTGACCTGTTTGCTGAAACCCCCACTTTTTGCTCATGATAATACCTCTTGAGATAAAAACACGACGTTTTGGCGAAAAAAAATTCGGTTTTGGCTGAGTAAAGGTGCTTTTTGGTCAAAAAAGTTGTTTTTTGCTGAGAAAATTTGAAATTTCCTGAGAATTTTCTTTTGCTCAAAACACGACGTTTTCACTGCTAAACGCAAGCTTTGGACGAGAAAAGCACATTTTGGCTGTTCAAAACACTGTTTTGCTGGAAAAAAAAACTTTTTAGCCCAAAAAACTGAAAAATGGCCATTTTGGCTCTCAAAACCAGGTTTTTCGCTTACGGCGTGACCTGTTTGCTGAAACCCCCACTTTTTGCTCATGATAATACCTCTTGAGATAAAAACACGACGTTTTGGCGAAAAAAAATTCGGTTTTGGCTGAGTAAAGGTGCTTTTTGGTCAAAAAAGTTGTTTTTTGCTGAGAAAATTTGAAATTTCCTGAGAATTTTCTTTTGCTCAAAACACGACGTTTTCACTGCTAAACGCAAGCTTTGGACGAGAAAAGCACATTTTGGCTGTTCAAAACACTGTTTTGCTGGAAAAAAAAACTTTTTAGCCCAAAAAACTGAAAAATGGCCATTTTGGCTCTCAAAACCAGGTTTTTCGCTTACGGCGTGACCTGTTTGCTGAAACCCCCACTTTTTGCTCATGATAATACCTCTTGAGATAAAAACACGACGTTTTGGCGAAAAAAAATTCGGTTTTGGCTGAGTAAAGGTGCTTTTTGGTCAAAAAAGTTGTTTTTTGCTGAGAAAATTTGAAATTTCCTGAGAATTTTCTTTTGCTCAAAACACGACGTTTTCACTGCTAAACGCAAGCTTTGGACGAGAAAAGCACATTTTGGCTGTTCAAAACACTGTTTTGCTGGAAAAAAAAACTTTTTAGCCCAAAAAACTGAAAAATGGCCATTTTGGCTCTCAAAACCAGGTTTTTCGCTTACGGCGTGACCTGTTTGCTGAAACCCCCACTTTTTGCTCATGATAATACCTCTTGAGATAAAAACACGACGTTTTGGCGAAAAAAAATTCGGTTTTGGCTGAGTAAAGGTGCTTTTTGGTCAAAAAAGTTGTTTTTTGCTGAGAAAATTTGAAATTTCCTGAGAATTTTCTTTTGCTCAAAACACGACGTTTTCACTGCTAAACGCAAGCTTTGGACGAGAAAAGCACATTTTGGCTGTTCAAAACACTGTTTTGCTGGAAAAAAAAACTTTTTAGCCCAAAAAACTGAAAAATGGCCATTTTGGCTCTCAAAACCAGGTTTTTCGCTTACGGCGTGACCTGTTTGCTGAAACCCCCACTTTTTGCTCATGATAATACCTCTTGAGATAAAAACACGACGTTTTGGCGAAAAAAAATTCGGTTTTGGCTGAGTAAAGGTGCTTTTTGGTCAAAAAAGTTGTTTTTTGCTGAGAAAATTTGAAATTTCCTGAGAATTTTCTTTTGCTCAAAACACGACGTTTTCACTGCTAAACGCAAGCTTTGGACGAGAAAAGCACATTTTGGCTGTTCAAAACACTGTTTTGCTGGAAAAAAAAACTTTTTAGCCCAAAAAACTGAAAAATGGCCATTTTGGCTCTCAAAACCAGGTTTTTCGCTTACGGCGTGACCTGTTTGCTGAAACCCCCACTTTTTGCTCATGATAATACCTCTTGAGATAAAAACACGACGTTTTGGCGAAAAAAAATTCGGTTTTGGCTGAGTAAAGGTGCTTTTTGGTCAAAAAAGTTGTTTTTTGCTGAGAAAATTTGAAATTTCCTGAGAATTTTCTTTTGCTCAAAACACGACGTTTTCACTGCTAAACGCAAGCTTTGGACGAGAAAAGCACATTTTGGCTGTTCAAAACACTGTTTTGCTGGAAAAAAAAACTTTTTAGCCCAAAAAACTGAAAAATGGCCATTTTGGCTCTCAAAACCAGGTTTTTCGCTTACGGCGTGACCTGTTTGCTGAAACCCCCACTTTTTGCTCATGATAATACCTCTTGAGATAAAAACACGACGTTTTGGCGAAAAAAAATTCGGTTTTGGCTGAGTAAAGGTGCTTTTTGGTCAAAAAAGTTGTTTTTTGCTGAGAAAATTTGAAATTTCCTGAGAATTTTCTTTTGCTCAAAACACGACGTTTTCACTGCTAAACGCAAGCTTTGGACGAGAAAAGCACATTTTGGCTGTTCAAAACACTGTTTTGCTGGAAAAAAAAACTTTTTAGCCCAAAAAACTGAAAAATGGCCATTTTGGCTCTCAAAACCAGGTTTTTCGCTTACGGCGTGACCTGTTTGCTGAAACCCCCACTTTTTGCTCATGATAATACCTCTTGAGATAAAAACACGACGTTTTGGCGAAAAAAAATTCGGTTTTGGCTGAGTAAAGGTGCTTTTTGGTCAAAAAAGTTGTTTTTTGCTGAGAAAATTTGAAATTTCCTGAGAATTTTCTTTTGCTCAAAACACGACGTTTTCACTGCTAAACGCAAGCTTTGGACGAGAAAAGCACATTTTGGCTGTTCAAAACACTGTTTTGCTGGAAAAAAAAACTTTTTAGCCCAAAAAACTGAAAAATGGCCATTTTGGCTCTCAAAACCAGGTTTTTCGCTTACGGCGTGACCTGTTTGCTGAAACCCCCACTTTTTGCTCATGATAATACCTCTTGAGATAAAAACACGACGTTTTGGCGAAAAAAAATTCGGTTTTGGCTGAGTAAAGGTGCTTTTTGGTCAAAAAAGTTGTTTTTTGCTGAGAAAATTTGAAATTTCCTGAGAATTTTCTTTTGCTCAAAACACGACGTTTTCACTGCTAAACGCAAGCTTTGGACGAGAAAAGCACATTTTGGCTGTTCAAAACACTGTTTTGCTGGAAAAAAAAACTTTTTAGCCCAAAAAACTGAAAAATGGCCATTTTGGCTCTCAAAACCAGGTTTTTCGCTTACGGCGTGACCTGTTTGCTGAAACCCCCACTTTTTGCTCATGATAATACCTCTTGAGATAAAAACACGACGTTTTGGCGAAAAAAAATTCGGTTTTGGCTGAGTAAAGGTGCTTTTTGGTCAAAAAAGTTGTTTTTTGCTGAGAAAATTTGAAATTTCCTGAGAATTTTCTTTTGCTCAAAACACGACGTTTTCACTGCTAAACGCAAGCTTTGGACGAGAAAAGCACATTTTGGCTGTTCAAAACACTGTTTTGCTGGAAAAAAAAACTTTTTAGCCCAAAAAACTGAAAAATGGCCATTTTGGCTCTCAAAACCAGGTTTTTCGCTTACGGCGTGACCTGTTTGCTGAAACCCCCACTTTTTGCTCATGATAATACCTCTTGAGATAAAAACACGACGTTTTGGCGAAAAAAAATTCGGTTTTGGCTGAGTAAAGGTGCTTTTTGGTCAAAAAAGTTGTTTTTTGCTGAGAAAATTTGAAATTTCCTGAGAATTTTCTTTTGCTCAAAACACGACGTTTTCACTGCTAAACGCAAGCTTTGGACGAGAAAAGCACATTTTGGCTGTTCAAAACACTGTTTTGCTGGAAAAAAAAACTTTTTAGCCCAAAAAACTGAAAAATGGCCATTTTGGCTCTCAAAACCAGGTTTTTCGCTTACGGCGTGACCTGTTTGCTGAAACCCCCACTTTTTGCTCATGATAATACCTCTTGAGATAAAAACACGACGTTTTGGCGAAAAAAAATTCGGTTTTGGCTGAGTAAAGGTGCTTTTTGGTCAAAAAAGTTGTTTTTTGCTGAGAAAATTTGAAATTTCCTGAGAATTTTCTTTTGCTCAAAACACGACGTTTTCACTGCTAAACGCAAGCTTTGGACGAGAAAAGCACATTTTGGCTGTTCAAAACACTGTTTTGCTGGAAAAAAAAACTTTTTAGCCCAAAAAACTGAAAAATGGCCATTTTGGCTCTCAAAACCAGGTTTTTCGCTTACGGCGTGACCTGTTTGCTGAAACCCCCACTTTTTGCTCATGATAATACCTCTTGAGATAAAAACACGACGTTTTGGCGAAAAAAAATTCGGTTTTGGCTGAGTAAAGGTGCTTTTTGGTCAAAAAAGTTGTTTTTTGCTGAGAAAATTTGAAATTTCCTGAGAATTTTCTTTTGCTCAAAACACGACGTTTTCACTGCTAAACGCAAGCTTTGGACGAGAAAAGCACATTTTGGCTGTTCAAAACACTGTTTTGCTGGAAAAAAAAACTTTTTAGCCCAAAAAACTGAAAAATGGCCATTTTGGCTCTCAAAACCAGGTTTTTCGCTTACGGCGTGACCTGTTTGCTGAAACCCCCACTTTTTGCTCATGATAATACCTCTTGAGATAAAAACACGACGTTTTGGCGAAAAAAAATTCGGTTTTGGCTGAGTAAAGGTGCTTTTTGGTCAAAAAAGTTGTTTTTTGCTGAGAAAATTTGAAATTTCCTGAGAATTTTCTTTTGCTCAAAACACGACGTTTTCACTGCTAAACGCAAGCTTTGGACGAGAAAAGCACATTTTGGCTGTTCAAAACACTGTTTTGCTGGAAAAAAAAACTTTTTAGCCCAAAAAACTGAAAAATGGCCATTTTGGCTCTCAAAACCAGGTTTTTCGCTTACGGCGTGACCTGTTTGCTGAAACCCCCACTTTTTGCTCATGATAATACCTCTTGAGATAAAAACACGACGTTTTGGCGAAAAAAAATTCGGTTTTGGCTGAGTAAAGGTGCTTTTTGGTCAAAAAAGTTGTTTTTTGCTGAGAAAATTTGAAATTTCCTGAGAATTTTCTTTTGCTCAAAACACGACGTTTTCACTGCTAAACGCAAGCTTTGGACGAGAAAAGCACATTTTGGCTGTTCAAAACACTGTTTTGCTGGAAAAAAAAACTTTTTAGCCCAAAAAACTGAAAAATGGCCATTTTGGCTCTCAAAACCAGGTTTTTCGCTTACGGCGTGACCTGTTTGCTGAAACCCCCACTTTTTGCTCATGATAATACCTCTTGAGATAAAAACACGACGTTTTGGCGAAAAAAAATTCGGTTTTGGCTGAGTAAAGGTGCTTTTTGGTCAAAAAAGTTGTTTTTTGCTGAGAAAATTTGAAATTTCCTGAGAATTTTCTTTTGCTCAAAACACGACGTTTTCACTGCTAAACGCAAGCTTTGGACGAGAAAAGCACATTTTGGCTGTTCAAAACACTGTTTTGCTGGAAAAAAAAACTTTTTAGCCCAAAAAACTGAAAAATGGCCATTTTGGCTCTCAAAACCAGGTTTTTCGCTTACGGCGTGACCTGTTTGCTGAAACCCCCACTTTTTGCTCATGATAATACCTCTTGAGATAAAAACACGACGTTTTGGCGAAAAAAAATTCGGTTTTGGCTGAGTAAAGGTGCTTTTTGGTCAAAAAAGTTGTTTTTTGCTGAGAAAATTTGAAATTTCCTGAGAATTTTCTTTTGCTCAAAACACGACGTTTTCACTGCTAAACGCAAGCTTTGGACGAGAAAAGCACATTTTGGCTGTTCAAAACACTGTTTTGCTGGAAAAAAAAACTTTTTAGCCCAAAAAACTGAAAAATGGCCATTTTGGCTCTCAAAACCAGGTTTTTCGCTTACGGCGTGACCTGTTTGCTGAAACCCCCACTTTTTGCTCATGATAATACCTCTTGAGATAAAAACACGACGTTTTGGCGAAAAAAAATTCGGTTTTGGCTGAGTAAAGGTGCTTTTTGGTCAAAAAAGTTGTTTTTTGCTGAGAAAATTTGAAATTTCCTGAGAATTTTCTTTTGCTCAAAACACGACGTTTTCACTGCTAAACGCAAGCTTTGGACGAGAAAAGCACATTTTGGCTGTTCAAAACACTGTTTTGCTGGAAAAAAAAACTTTTTAGCCCAAAAAACTGAAAAATGGCCATTTTGGCTCTCAAAACCAGGTTTTTCGCTTACGGCGTGACCTGTTTGCTGAAACCCCCACTTTTTGCTCATGATAATACCTCTTGAGATAAAAACACGACGTTTTGGCGAAAAAAAATTCGGTTTTGGCTGAGTAAAGGTGCTTTTTGGTCAAAAAAGTTGTTTTTTGCTGAGAAAATTTGAAATTTCCTGAGAATTTTCTTTTGCTCAAAACACGACGTTTTCACTGCTAAACGCAAGCTTTGGACGAGAAAAGCACATTTTGGCTGTTCAAAACACTGTTTTGCTGGAAAAAAAAACTTTTTAGCCCAAAAAACTGAAAAATGGCCATTTTGGCTCTCAAAACCAGGTTTTTCGCTTACGGCGTGACCTGTTTGCTGAAACCCCCACTTTTTGCTCATGATAATACCTCTTGAGATAAAAACACGACGTTTTGGCGAAAAAAAATTCGGTTTTGGCTGAGTAAAGGTGCTTTTTGGTCAAAAAAGTTGTTTTTTGCTGAGAAAATTTGAAATTTCCTGAGAATTTTCTTTTGCTCAAAACACGACGTTTTCACTGCTAAACGCAAGCTTTGGACGAGAAAAGCACATTTTGGCTGTTCAAAACACTGTTTTGCTGGAAAAAAAAACTTTTTAGCCCAAAAAACTGAAAAATGGCCATTTTGGCTCTCAAAACCAGGTTTTTCGCTTACGGCGTGACCTGTTTGCTGAAACCCCCACTTTTTGCTCATGATAATACCTCTTGAGATAAAAACACGACGTTTTGGCGAAAAAAAATTCGGTTTTGGCTGAGTAAAGGTGCTTTTTGGTCAAAAAAGTTGTTTTTTGCTGAGAAAATTTGAAATTTCCTGAGAATTTTCTTTTGCTCAAAACACGACGTTTTCACTGCTAAACGCAAGCTTTGGACGAGAAAAGCACATTTTGGCTGTTCAAAACACTGTTTTGCTGGAAAAAAAAACTTTTTAGCCCAAAAAACTGAAAAATGGCCATTTTGGCTCTCAAAACCAGGTTTTTCGCTTACGGCGTGACCTGTTTGCTGAAACCCCCACTTTTTGCTCATGATAATACCTCTTGAGATAAAAACACGACGTTTTGGCGAAAAAAAATTCGGTTTTGGCTGAGTAAAGGTGCTTTTTGGTCAAAAAAGTTGTTTTTTGCTGAGAAAATTTGAAATTTCCTGAGAATTTTCTTTTGCTCAAAACACGACGTTTTCACTGCTAAACGCAAGCTTTGGACGAGAAAAGCACATTTTGGCTGTTCAAAACACTGTTTTGCTGGAAAAAAAAACTTTTTAGCCCAAAAAACTGAAAAATGGCCATTTTGGCTCTCAAAACCAGGTTTTTCGCTTACGGCGTGACCTGTTTGCTGAAACCCCCACTTTTTGCTCATGATAATACCTCTTGAGATAAAAACACGACGTTTTGGCGAAAAAAAATTCGGTTTTGGCTGAGTAAAGGTGCTTTTTGGTCAAAAAAGTTGTTTTTTGCTGAGAAAATTTGAAATTTCCTGAGAATTTTCTTTTGCTCAAAACACGACGTTTTCACTGCTAAACGCAAGCTTTGGACGAGAAAAGCACATTTTGGCTGTTCAAAACACTGTTTTGCTGGAAAAAAAAACTTTTTAGCCCAAAAAACTGAAAAATGGCCATTTTGGCTCTCAAAACCAGGTTTTTCGCTTACGGCGTGACCTGTTTGCTGAAACCCCCACTTTTTGCTCATGATAATACCTCTTGAGATAAAAACACGACGTTTTGGCGAAAAAAAATTCGGTTTTGGCTGAGTAAAGGTGCTTTTTGGTCAAAAAAGTTGTTTTTTGCTGAGAAAATTTGAAATTTCCTGAGAATTTTCTTTTGCTCAAAACACGACGTTTTCACTGCTAAACGCAAGCTTTGGACGAGAAAAGCACATTTTGGCTGTTCAAAACACTGTTTTGCTGGAAAAAAAAACTTTTTAGCCCAAAAAACTGAAAAATGGCCATTTTGGCTCTCAAAACCAGGTTTTTCGCTTACGGCGTGACCTGTTTGCTGAAACCCCCACTTTTTGCTCATGATAATACCTCTTGAGATAAAAACACGACGTTTTGGCGAAAAAAAATTCGGTTTTGGCTGAGTAAAGGTGCTTTTTGGTCAAAAAAGTTGTTTTTTGCTGAGAAAATTTGAAATTTCCTGAGAATTTTCTTTTGCTCAAAACACGACGTTTTCACTGCTAAACGCAAGCTTTGGACGAGAAAAGCACATTTTGGCTGTTCAAAACACTGTTTTGCTGGAAAAAAAAACTTTTTAGCCCAAAAAACTGAAAAATGGCCATTTTGGCTCTCAAAACCAGGTTTTTCGCTTACGGCGTGACCTGTTTGCTGAAACCCCCACTTTTTGCTCATGATAATACCTCTTGAGATAAAAACACGACGTTTTGGCGAAAAAAAATTCGGTTTTGGCTGAGTAAAGGTGCTTTTTGGTCAAAAAAGTTGTTTTTTGCTGAGAAAATTTGAAATTTCCTGAGAATTTTCTTTTGCTCAAAACACGACGTTTTCACTGCTAAACGCAAGCTTTGGACGAGAAAAGCACATTTTGGCTGTTCAAAACACTGTTTTGCTGGAAAAAAAAACTTTTTAGCCCAAAAAACTGAAAAATGGCCATTTTGGCTCTCAAAACCAGGTTTTTCGCTTACGGCGTGACCTGTTTGCTGAAACCCCCACTTTTTGCTCATGATAATACCTCTTGAGATAAAAACACGACGTTTTGGCGAAAAAAAATTCGGTTTTGGCTGAGTAAAGGTGCTTTTTGGTCAAAAAAGTTGTTTTTTGCTGAGAAAATTTGAAATTTCCTGAGAATTTTCTTTTGCTCAAAACACGACGTTTTCACTGCTAAACGCAAGCTTTGGACGAGAAAAGCACATTTTGGCTGTTCAAAACACTGTTTTGCTGGAAAAAAAAACTTTTTAGCCCAAAAAACTGAAAAATGGCCATTTTGGCTCTCAAAACCAGGTTTTTCGCTTACGGCGTGACCTGTTTGCTGAAACCCCCACTTTTTGCTCATGATAATACCTCTTGAGATAAAAACACGACGTTTTGGCGAAAAAAAATTCGGTTTTGGCTGAGTAAAGGTGCTTTTTGGTCAAAAAAGTTGTTTTTTGCTGAGAAAATTTGAAATTTCCTGAGAATTTTCTTTTGCTCAAAACACGACGTTTTCACTGCTAAACGCAAGCTTTGGACGAGAAAAGCACATTTTGGCTGTTCAAAACACTGTTTTGCTGGAAAAAAAAACTTTTTAGCCCAAAAAACTGAAAAATGGCCATTTTGGCTCTCAAAACCAGGTTTTTCGCTTACGGCGTGACCTGTTTGCTGAAACCCCCACTTTTTGCTCATGATAATACCTCTTGAGATAAAAACACGACGTTTTGGCGAAAAAAAATTCGGTTTTGGCTGAGTAAAGGTGCTTTTTGGTCAAAAAAGTTGTTTTTTGCTGAGAAAATTTGAAATTTCCTGAGAATTTTCTTTTGCTCAAAACACGACGTTTTCACTGCTAAACGCAAGCTTTGGACGAGAAAAGCACATTTTGGCTGTTCAAAACACTGTTTTGCTGGAAAAAAAAACTTTTTAGCCCAAAAAACTGAAAAATGGCCATTTTGGCTCTCAAAACCAGGTTTTTCGCTTACGGCGTGACCTGTTTGCTGAAACCCCCACTTTTTGCTCATGATAATACCTCTTGAGATAAAAACACGACGTTTTGGCGAAAAAAAATTCGGTTTTGGCTGAGTAAAGGTGCTTTTTGGTCAAAAAAGTTGTTTTTTGCTGAGAAAATTTGAAATTTCCTGAGAATTTTCTTTTGCTCAAAACACGACGTTTTCACTGCTAAACGCAAGCTTTGGACGAGAAAAGCACATTTTGGCTGTTCAAAACACTGTTTTGCTGGAAAAAAAAACTTTTTAGCCCAAAAAACTGAAAAATGGCCATTTTGGCTCTCAAAACCAGGTTTTTCGCTTACGGCGTGACCTGTTTGCTGAAACCCCCACTTTTTGCTCATGATAATACCTCTTGAGATAAAAACACGACGTTTTGGCGAAAAAAAATTCGGTTTTGGCTGAGTAAAGGTGCTTTTTGGTCAAAAAAGTTGTTTTTTGCTGAGAAAATTTGAAATTTCCTGAGAATTTTCTTTTGCTCAAAACACGACGTTTTCACTGCTAAACGCAAGCTTTGGACGAGAAAAGCACATTTTGGCTGTTCAAAACACTGTTTTGCTGGAAAAAAAAACTTTTTAGCCCAAAAAACTGAAAAATGGCCATTTTGGCTCTCAAAACCAGGTTTTTCGCTTACGGCGTGACCTGTTTGCTGAAACCCCCACTTTTTGCTCATGATAATACCTCTTGAGATAAAAACACGACGTTTTGGCGAAAAAAAATTCGGTTTTGGCTGAGTAAAGGTGCTTTTTGGTCAAAAAAGTTGTTTTTTGCTGAGAAAATTTGAAATTTCCTGAGAATTTTCTTTTGCTCAAAACACGACGTTTTCACTGCTAAACGCAAGCTTTGGACGAGAAAAGCACATTTTGGCTGTTCAAAACACTGTTTTGCTGGAAAAAAAAACTTTTTAGCCCAAAAAACTGAAAAATGGCCATTTTGGCTCTCAAAACCAGGTTTTTCGCTTACGGCGTGACCTGTTTGCTGAAACCCCCACTTTTTGCTCATGATAATACCTCTTGAGATAAAAACACGACGTTTTGGCGAAAAAAAATTCGGTTTTGGCTGAGTAAAGGTGCTTTTTGGTCAAAAAAGTTGTTTTTTGCTGAGAAAATTTGAAATTTCCTGAGAATTTTCTTTTGCTCAAAACACGACGTTTTCACTGCTAAACGCAAGCTTTGGACGAGAAAAGCACATTTTGGCTGTTCAAAACACTGTTTTGCTGGAAAAAAAAACTTTTTAGCCCAAAAAACTGAAAAATGGCCATTTTGGCTCTCAAAACCAGGTTTTTCGCTTACGGCGTGACCTGTTTGCTGAAACCCCCACTTTTTGCTCATGATAATACCTCTTGAGATAAAAACACGACGTTTTGGCGAAAAAAAATTCGGTTTTGGCTGAGTAAAGGTGCTTTTTGGTCAAAAAAGTTGTTTTTTGCTGAGAAAATTTGAAATTTCCTGAGAATTTTCTTTTGCTCAAAACACGACGTTTTCACTGCTAAACGCAAGCTTTGGACGAGAAAAGCACATTTTGGCTGTTCAAAACACTGTTTTGCTGGAAAAAAAAACTTTTTAGCCCAAAAAACTGAAAAATGGCCATTTTGGCTCTCAAAACCAGGTTTTTCGCTTTCGGCGTGACCTGTTTGCTGAAACCCCCACTTTTTGCTCATGATAATACCTCTTGAGATAAAAACACGACGTTTTGGCGAAAAAAAATTCGGTTTTGGCTGAGTAAAGGTGCTTTTTGGTCAAAAAAGTTGTTTTTTGCTGAGAAAATTTGAAATTTCCTGAGAATTTTCTTTTGCTCAAAACACGACGTTTTCACTGCTAAACGCAAGCTTTGGACGAGAAAAGCACATTTTGGCTGTTCAAAACACTGTTTTGCTGGAAAAAAAAACTTTTTAGCCCAAAAAACTGAAAAATGGCCATTTTGGCTCTCAAAACCAGGTTTTTCGCTTACGGCGTGACCTGTTTGCTGAAACCCCCACTTTTTGCTCATGATAATACCTCTTGAGATAAAAACACGACGTTTTGGCGAAAAAAAATTCGGTTTTGGCTGAGTAAAGGTGCTTTTTGGTCAAAAAAGTTGTTTTTTGCTGAGAAAATTTGAAATTTCCTGAGAATTTTCTTTTGCTCAAAACACGACGTTTTCACTGCTAAACGCAAGCTTTGGACGAGAAAAGCACATTTTGGCTGTTCAAAACACTGTTTTGCTGGAAAAAAAAACTTTTTAGCCCAAAAAACTGAAAAATGGCCATTTTGGCTCTCAAAACCAGGTTTTTCGCTTACGGCGTGACCTGTTTGCTGAAACCCCCACTTTTTGCTCATGATAATACCTCTTGAGATAAAAACACGACGTTTTGGCGAAAAAAAATTCGGTTTTGGCTGAGTAAAGGTGCTTTTTGGTCAAAAAAGTTGTTTTTTGCTGAGAAAATTTGAAATTTCCTGAGAATTTTCTTTTGCTCAAAACACGACGTTTTCACTGCTAAACGCAAGCTTTGGACGAGAAAAGCACATTTTGGCTGTTCAAAACACTGTTTTGCTGGAAAAAAAAACTTTTTAGCCCAAAAAACTGAAAAATGGCCATTTTGGCTCTCAAAACCAGGTTTTTCGCTTACGGCGTGACCTGTTTGCTGAAACCCCCACTTTTTGCTCATGATAATACCTCTTGAGATAAAAACACGACGTTTTGGCGAAAAAAAATTCGGTTTTGGCTGAGTAAAGGTGCTTTTTGGTCAAAAAAGTTGTTTTTTGCTGAGAAAATTTGAAATTTCCTGAGAATTTTCTTTTGCTCAAAACACGACGTTTTCACTGCTAAACGCAAGCTTTGGACGAGAAAAGCACATTTTGGCTGTTCAAAACACTGTTTTGCTGGAAAAAAAAACTTTTTAGCCCAAAAAACTGAAAAATGGCCATTTTGGCTCTCAAAACCAGGTTTTTCGCTTACGGCGTGACCTGTTTGCTGAAACCCCCACTTTTTGCTCATGATAATACCTCTTGAGATAAAAACACGACGTTTTGGCGAAAAAAAATTCGGTTTTGGCTGAGTAAAGGTGCTTTTTGGTCAAAAAAGTTGTTTTTTGCTGAGAAAATTTGAAATTTCCTGAGAATTTTCTTTTGCTCAAAACACGACGTTTTCACTGCTAAACGCAAGCTTTGGACGAGAAAAGCACATTTTGGCTGTTCAAAACACTGTTTTGCTGGAAAAAAAAACTTTTTAGCCCAAAAAACTGAAAAATGGCCATTTTGGCTCTCAAAACCAGGTTTTTCGCTTACGGCGTGACCTGTTTGCTGAAACCCCCACTTTTTGCTCATGATAATACCTCTTGAGATAAAAACACGACGTTTTGGCGAAAAAAAATTCGGTTTTGGCTGAGTAAAGGTGCTTTTTGGTCAAAAAAGTTGTTTTTTGCTGAGAAAATTTGAAATTTCCTGAGAATTTTCTTTTGCTCAAAACACGACGTTTTCACTGCTAAACGCAAGCTTTGGACGAGAAAAGCACATTTTGGCTGTTCAAAACACTGTTTTGCTGGAAAAAAAAACTTTTTAGCCCAAAAAACTGAAAAATGGCCATTTTGGCTCTCAAAACCAGGTTTTTCGCTTACGGCGTGACCTGTTTGCTGAAACCCCCACTTTTTGCTCATGATAATACCTCTTGAGATAAAAACACGACGTTTTGGCGAAAAAAAATTCGGTTTTGGCTGAGTAAAGGTGCTTTTTGGTCAAAAAAGTTGTTTTTTGCTGAGAAAATTTGAAATTTCCTGAGAATTTTCTTTTGCTCAAAACACGACGTTTTCACTGCTAAACGCAAGCTTTGGACGAGAAAAGCACATTTTGGCTGTTCAAAACACTGTTTTGCTGGGAAAAAAACTTTTTAGCCCAAAAAACTGAAAAATGGCCATTTTGGCTCTCAAAACCAGGTTTTTCGCTTACGGCGTGACCTGTTTGCTGAAACCCCCACTTTTTGCTCATGATAATACCTCTTGAGATAAAAACACGACGTTTTGGCGAAAAAAAATTCGGTTTTGGCTGAGTAAAGGTGCTTTTTGGTCAAAAAAGTTGTTTTTTGCTGAGAAAATTTGAAATTTCCTGAGAATTTTCTTTTGCTCAAAACACGACGTTTTCACTGCTAAACGCAAGCTTTGGACGAGAAAAGCACATTTTGGCTGTTCAAAACACTGTTTTGCTGGAAAAAAAAACTTTTTAGCCCAAAAAACTGAAAAATGGCCATTTTGGCTCTCAAAACCAGGTTTTTCGCTTACGGCGTGACCTGTTTGCTGAAACCCCCACTTTTTGCTCATGATAATACCTCTTGAGATAAAAACACGACGTTTTGGCGAAAAAAAATTCGGTTTTGGCTGAGTAAAGGTGCTTTTTGGTCAAAAAAGTTGTTTTTTGCTGAGAAAATTTGAAATTTCCTGAGAATTTTCTTTTGCTCAAAACACGACGTTTTCACTGCTAAACGCAAGCTTTGGACGAGAAAAGCACATTTTGGCTGTTCAAAACACTGTTTTGCTGGAAAAAAAAACTTTTTAGCCCAAAAAACTGAAAAATGGCCATTTTGGCTCTCAAAACCAGGTTTTTCGCTTACGGCGTGACCTGTTTGCTGAAACCCCCACTTTTTGCTCATGATAATACCTCTTGAGATAAAAACACGACGTTTTGGCGAAAAAAAATTCGGTTTTGGCTGAGTAAAGGTGCTTTTTGGTCAAAAAAGTTGTTTTTTGCTGAGAAAATTTGAAATTTCCTGAGAATTTTCTTTTGCTCAAAACACGACGTTTTCACTGCTAAACGCAAGCT
Source organism: Anthopleura xanthogrammica (assembly GCA_964019055.1). Taxonomy (NCBI): domain Eukaryota; kingdom Metazoa; phylum Cnidaria; class Anthozoa; order Actiniaria; family Actiniidae; genus Anthopleura; species Anthopleura xanthogrammica. Next base: position 26,559 of record CAXHSA010000034.1, read on the forward strand.
TTGGACGAGAAAAGCACATTTTGGCTGTTCAAAACACTGTTTTGCTGGAAAAAAAAACTTTTTAGCCCAAAAAACTGAAAAATGGCCATTTTGGCTCTCAAAACCAGGTTTTTCGCTTACGGCGTGACCTGTTTGCTGAAACCCCCACTTTTTGCTCATGATAATACCTCTTGAGATAAAAACACGACGTTTTGGCGAAAACAAATTCGGTTTTGGCTGAGTAAAGGTGCTTTTTGGTCAAAAAAGTTGTTTTTTGCTGAGAAAATTTGAAATTTCCTGAGAATTTTCTTTTGCTCAAAACACGACGTTTTCACTGCTAAACGCAAGCTTTTGCTCAAAACACGACGTTTTCACTGCTAAACGCAAGCTTTGGACGAGAAAAGCACATTTTGGCTGTTCAAAACACTGTTTTGCTGGGAAAAAAAACTTTTTAGCCCAAAAAACTGAAAAATGGCCATTTTGGCTCTCAAAACCAGGTTTTTCGCTTACGGCGTGACCTGTTTGCTGAAACCCCCACTTTTTGCTCATGATAATACCTCTTGAGATAAAAACACGACGTTTTGGCGAAAAAAAATTCGGTTTTGGCTGAGTAAAGGTGCTTTTTGGTCAAAAAAGTTGTTTTTTGCTGAGAAAATTTGAAATTTCCTGAGAATTTTCTTTTGCTCAAAACACGACGTTTTCACTGCTAAACGCAAGCTTTGGACGAGAAAAGCACATTTTGGCTGTTCAAAACACTGTTTTGCTGGAAAAAAAAACTTTTTAGCCCAAAAAACTGAAAAATGGCCATTTTGGCTCTCAAAACCAGGTTTTTCGCTTACGGCGTGACCTGTTTGCTGAAACCCCCACTTTTTGCTCATGATAATACCTCTTGAGATAAAAACACGACGTTTTGGCGAAAAAAAATTCGGTTTTGGCTGAGTAAAGGTGCTTTTTGGTCAAAAAAGTTGTTTTTTGCTGAGAAAATTTGAAATTTCCTGAGAATTTTCTTTTGCTCAAAACACGACGTTTTCACTGCTAAACGCAAGCTTTGGACGAGAAAAGCACATTTTGGCTGTTCAAAACACTGTTTTGCTGGAAAAAAAAACTTTTTAGCCCAAAAAACTGAAAAATGGCCATTTTGGCTCTCAAAACCAGGTTTTTCGCTTACGGCGTGACCTGTTTGCTGAAACCCCCACTTTTTGCTCATGATAATACCTCTTGAGATAAAAACACGACGTTTTGGCGAAAAAAAATTCGGTTTTGGCTGAGTAAAGGTGCTTTTTGGTCAAAAAAGTTGTTTTTTGCTGAGAAAATTTGAAATTTCCTGAGAATTTTCTTTTGCTCAAAACACGACGTTTTCACTGCTAAACGCAAGCTTTGGACGAGAAAAGCACATTTTGGCTGTTCAAAACACTGTTTTGCTGGAAAAAAAAACTTTTTAGCCCAAAAAACTGAAAAATGGCCATTTTGGCTCTCAAAACCAGGTTTTTCGCTTACGGCGTGACCTGTTTGCTGAAACCCCCACTTTTTGCTCATGATAATACCTCTTGAGATAAAAACACGACGTTTTGGCGAAAAAAAATTCGGTTTTGGCTGAGTAAAGGTGCTTTTTGGTCAAAAAAGTTGTTTTTTGCTGAGAAAATTTGAAATTTCCTGAGAATTTTCTTTTGCTCAAAACACGACGTTTTCACTGCTAAACGCAAGCTTTGGACGAGAAAAGCACATTTTGGCTGTTCAAAACACTGTTTTGCTGGAAAAAAAAACTTTTTAGCCCAAAAAACTGAAAAATGGCCATTTTGGCTCTCAAAACCAGGTTTTTCGCTTACGGCGTGACCTGTTTGCTGAAACCCCCACTTTTTGCTCATGATAATACCTCTTGAGATAAAAACACGACGTTTTGGCGAAAAAAAATTCGGTTTTGGCTGAGTAAAGGTGCTTTTTGGTCAAAAAAGTTGTTTTTTGCTGAGAAAATTTGAAATTTCCTGAGAATTTTCTTTTGCTCAAAACACGACGTTTTCACTGCTAAACGCAAGCTTTGGACGAGAAAAGCACATTTTGGCTGTTCAAAACACTGTTTTGCTGGGAAAAAAAACTTTTTAGCCCAAAAAACTGAAAAATGGCCATTTTGGCTCTCAAAACCAGGTTTTTCGCTTACGGCGTGACCTGTTTGCTGAAACCCCCACTTTTTGCTCATGATAATACCTCTTGAGATAAAAACACGACGTTTTGGCGAAAAAAAATTCGGTTTTGGCTGAGTAAAGGTGCTTTTTGGTCAAAAAAGTTGTTTTTTGCTGAGAAAATTTGAAATTTCCTGAGAATTTTCTTTTGCTCAAAACACGACGTTTTCACTGCTAAACGCAAGCTTTGGACGAGAAAAGCACATTTTGGCTGTTCAAAACACTGTTTTGCTGGAAAAAAAAACTTTTTAGCCCAAAAAACTGAAAAATGGCCATTTTGGCTCTCAAAACCAGGTTTTTCGCTTACGGCGTGACCTGTTTGCTGAAACCCCCACTTTTTGCTCATGATAATACCTCTTGAGATAAAAACACGACGTTTTGGCGAAAAAAAATTCGGTTTTGGCTGAGTAAAGGTGCTTTTTGGTCAAAAAAGTTGTTTTTTGCTGAGAAAATTTGAAATTTCCTGAGAATTTTCTTTTGCTCAAAACACGACGTTTTCACTGCTAAACGCAAGCTTTGGACGAGAAAAGCACATTTTGGCTGTTCAAAACACTGTTTTGCTGGGAAAAAAAACTTTTTAGCCCAAAAAACTGAAAAATGGCCATTTTGGCTCTCAAAACCAGGTTTTTCGCTTACGGCGTGACCTGTTTGCTGAAACCCCCACTTTTTGCTCATGATAATACCTCTTGAGATAAAAACACGACGTTTTGGCGAAAAAAAATTCGGTTTTGGCTGAGTAAAGGTGCTTTTTGGTCAAAAAAGTTGTTTTTTGCTGAGAAAATTTGAAATTTCCTGAGAATTTTCTTTTGCTCAAAACACGACGTTTTCACTGCTAAACGCAAGCTTTGGACGAGAAAAGCACATTTTGGCTGTTCAAAACACTGTTTTGCTGGAAAAAAAAACTTTTTAGCCCAAAAAACTGAAAAATGGCCATTTTGGCTCTCAAAACCAGGTTTTTCGCTTACGGCGTGACCTGTTTGCTGAAACCCCCACTTTTTGCTCATGATAATACCTCTTGAGATAAAAACACGACGTTTTGGCGAAAAAAAATTCGGTTTTGGCTGAGTAAAGGTGCTTTTTGGTCAAAAAAGTTGTTTTTTGCTGAGAAAATTTGAAATTTCCTGAGAATTTTCTTTTGCTCAAAACACGACGTTTTCACTGCTAAACGCAAGCTTTGGACGAGAAAAGCACATTTTGGCTGTTCAAAACACTGTTTTGCTGGAAAAAAAAACTTTTTAGCCCAAAAAACTGAAAAATGGCCATTTTGGCTCTCAAAACCAGGTTTTTCGCTTACGGCGTGACCTGTTTGCTGAAACCCCCACTTTTTGCTCATGATAATACCTCTTGAGATAAAAACACGACGTTTTGGCGAAAAAAAATTCGGTTTTGGCTGAGTAAAGGTGCTTTTTGGTCAAAAAAGTTGTTTTTTGCTGAGAAAATTTGAAATTTCCTGAGAATTTTCTTTTGCTCAAAACACGACGTTTTCACTGCTAAACGCAAGCTTTGGACGAGAAAAGCACATTTTGGCTGTTCAAAACACTGTTTTGCTGGAAAAAAAAACTTTTTAGCCCAAAAAACTGAAAAATGGCCATTTTGGCTCTCAAAACCAGGTTTTTCGCTTACGGCGTGACCTGTTTGCTGAAACCCCCACTTTTTGCTCATGATAATACCTCTTGAGATAAAAACACGACGTTTTGGCGAAAAAAAATTCGGTTTTGGCTGAGTAAAGGTGCTTTTTGGTCAAAAAAGTTGTTTTTTGCTGAGAAAATTTGAAATTTCCTGAGAATTTTCTTTTGCTCAAAACACGACGTTTTCACTGCTAAACGCAAGCTTTGGACGAGAAAAGCACATTTTAACTGTTCAAAACACTGTTTTGCTGGAAAAAAAAACTTTTTAGCCCAAAAAACTGAAAAATGGCCATTTTGGCTCTCAAAACCAGGTTTTTCGCTTACGGCGTGACCTGTTTGCTGAAACCCCCACTTTTTGCTCATGATAATACCTCTTGAGATAAAAACACGACGTTTTGGCGAAAAAAAATTCGGTTTTGGCTGAGTAAAGGTGCTTTTTGGTCAAAAAAGTTGTTTTTTGCTGAGAAAATTTGAAATTTCCTGAGAATTTTCTTTTGCTCAAAACACGACGTTTTCACTGCTAAACGCAAGCTTTTGCTCAAAACACGACGTTTTCACTGCTAAACGCAAGCTTTGGACGAGAAAAGCACATTTTGGCTGTTCAAAACACTGTTTTGCTGGAAAAAAAAACTTTTTAGCCCAAAAAACTGAAAAATGGCCATTTTGGCTCTCAAAACCAGATTTTTCGCTTACGGCGTGACCTGTTTCCTGAAACCCCCACTTTTTGCTCATGATAATACCTCTTGAGATAAAAACACGACGTTTTGGCGAAAAAAATTCGGTTTTGGCTGAGTAAAGGTGCTTTTTGGTCAAAAAAGTTGTTTTTTGCTGAGAAAATTTGAAATTTCCTGAGAATTTTCTTTTGCTCAAAACACGACGTTTTCACTGCTAAACGCAAGCTTTGGACGAGAAAAGCACATTTTGGCTGTTCAAAACACTGTTTTGCTGGAAAAAAAAACTTTTTAGCCCAAAAAACTGAAAAATGGCCATTTTGGCTCTCAAAACCAGGTTTTTCGCTTACGGCGTGACCTGTTTGCTGAAACCCCCACTTTTTGCTCATGATAATACCTCTTGAGATAAAAACACGACGTTTTGGCGAAAAAAAATTCAGTTTTTGGCTGAGTAAAGGTGCTTTTTGGTCAAAAAAGTTGTTTTTTGCTGAGAAAATTTGAAATTTCCTGAGAATTTTCTTTTGCTCAAAACACGACGTTTTCACTGCTAAACGCAAGCTTTGGACGAGAAAAGCACATTTTGGCTGTTCAAAACACTGTTTTGCTGGAAAAAAAAACTTTTTAGCCCAAAAAACTGAAAAATGGCCATTTTGGCTCTCAAAACCAGGTTTTTCGCTTACGGCGTGACCTGTTTGCTGAAACCCCCACTTTTTGCTCATGATAATACCTCTTGAGATAAAAACACGACGTTTTGGCGAAAAAAAATTCGGTTTTGGCTGAGTAAAGGTGCTTTTTGGTCAAAAAAGTTGTTTTTTGCTGAGAAAATTTGAAATTTCCTGAGAATTTTCTTTTGCTCAAAACACGACGTTTTCACTGCTAAACGCAAGCTTTGGACGAGAAAAGCACATTTTGGCTGTTCAAAACACTGTTTTGCTGGAAAAAAAAACTTTTTAGCCCAAAAAACTGAAAAATGGCCATTTTGGCTCTCAAAACCAGGTTTTTCGCTTACGGCGTGACCTGTTTGCTGAAACCCCCACTTTTTGCTCATGATAATACCTCTTGAGATAAAAACACGACGTTTTGGCGAAAAAAAATTCGGTTTTGGCTGAGTAAAGGTGCTTTTTGGTCAAAAAAGTTGTTTTTTGCTGAGAAAATTTGAAATTTCCTGAGAATTTTCTTTTGCTCAAAACACGACGTTTTCACTGCTAAACGCAAGCTTTGGACGAGAAAAGCACATTTTGGCTGTTCAAAACACTGTTTTGCTGGAAAAAAAAACTTTTTAGCCCAAAAAACTGAAAAATGGCCATTTTGGCTCTCAAAACCAGGTTTTTCGCTTACGGCGTGACCTGTTTGCTGAAACCCCCACTTTTTGCTCATGATAATACCTCTTGAGATAAAAACACGACGTTTTGGCGAAAAAAAATTCGGTTTTGGCTGAGTAAAGGTGCTTTTTGGTCAAAAAAGTTGTTTTTTGCTGAGAAAATTTGAAATTTCCTGAGAATTTTCTTTTGCTCAAAACACGACGTTTTCACTGCTAAACGCAAGCTTTGGACGAGAAAAGCACATTTTGGCTGTTCAAAACACTGTTTTGCTGGAAAAAAAAACTTTTTAGCCCAAAAAACTGAAAAATGGCCATTTTGGCTCTCAAAACCAGGTTTTTCGCTTACGGCGTGACCTGTTTGCTGAAACCCCCACTTTTTGCTCATGATAATACCTCTTGAGATAAAAACACGACGTTTTGGCGAAAAAAAATTCGGTTTTGGCTGAGTAAAGGTGCTTTTTGGTCAAAAAAGTTGTTTTTTGCTGAGAAAATTTGAAATTTCCTGAGAATTTTCTTTTGCTCAAAACACGACGTTTTCACTGCTAAACGCAAGCTTTGGACGAGAAAAGCACATTTTGGCTGTTCAAAACACTGTTTTGCTGGAAAAAAAAACTTTTTAGCCCAAAAAACTGAAAAATGGCCATTTTGGCTCTCAAAACCAGGTTTTTCGCTTACGGCGTGACCTGTTTGCTGAAACCCCCACTTTTTGCTCATGATAATACCTCTTGAGATAAAAACACGACGTTTTGGCGAAAAAAAATTCGGTTTTGGCTGAGTAAAGGTGCTTTTTGGTCAAAAAAGTTGTTTTTTGCTGAGAAAATTTGAAATTTCCTGAGAATTTTCTTTTGCTCAAAACACGACGTTTTCACTGCTAAACGCAAGCTTTTGCTCAAAACACGACGTTTTCACTGCTAAACGCAAGCTTTGGACGAGAAAAGCACATTTTGGCTGTTCAAAACACTGTTTTGCTGGGAAAAAAAACTTTTTAGCCCAAAAAACTGAAAAATGGCCATTTTGGCTCTCAAAACCAGGTTTTTCGCTTACGGCGTGACCTGTTTGCTGAAACCCCCACTTTTTGCTCATGATAATACCTCTTGAGATAAAAACACGACGTTTTGGCGAAAAAAAATTCGGTTTTGGCTGAGTAAAGGTGCTTTTTGGTCAAAAAAGTTGTTTTTTGCTGAGAAAATTTGAAATTTCCTGAGAATTTTCTTTTGCTCAAAACACGACGTTTTCACTGCTAAACGCAAGCTTTGGACGAGAAAAGCACATTTTGGCTGTTCAAAACACTGTTTTGCTGGAAAAAAAAACTTTTTAGCCCAAAAAACTGAAAAATGGCCATTTTGGCTCTCAAAACCAGGTTTTTCGCTTACGGCGTGACCTGTTTGCTGAAACCCCCACTTTTTGCTCATGATAATACCTCTTGAGATAAAAACACGACGTTTTGGCGAAAACAAATTCGGTTTTGGCTGAGTAAAGGTGCTTTTTGGTCAAAAAAGTTGTTTTTTGCTGAGAAAATTTGAAATTTCCTGAGAATTTTCTTTTGCTCAAAACACGACGTTTTCACTGCTAAACGCAAGCTTTGGACGAGAAAAGCACATTTTGGCTGTTCAAAACACTGTTTTGCTGGAAAAAAAAACTTTTTAGCCCAAAAAACTGAAAAATGGCCATTTTGGCTCTCAAAACCAGGTTTTTCGCTTACGGCGTGACCTGTTTGCTGAAACCCCCACTTTTTGCTCATGATAATACCTCTTGAGATAAAAACACGACGTTTTGGCGAAAAAAAATTCGGTTTTGGCTGAGTAAAGGTGCTTTTTGGTCAAAAAAGTTGTTTTTTGCTGAGAAAATTTGAAATTTCCTGAGAATTTTCTTTTGCTCAAAACACGACGTTTTCACTGCTAAACGCAAGCTTTGGACGAGAAAAGCACATTTTGGCTGTTCAAAACACTGTTTTGCTGGAAAAAAAAACTTTTTAGCCCAAAAAACTGAAAAATGGCCATTTTGGCTCTCAAAACCAGGTTTTTCGCTTACGGCGTGACCTGTTTGCTGAAACCCCCACTTTTTGCTCATGATAATACCTCTTGAGATAAAAACACGACGTTTTGGCGAAAAAAAATTCGGTTTTGGCTGAGTAAAGGTGCTTTTTGGTCAAAAAAGTTGTTTTTTGCTGAGAAAATTTGAAATTTCCTGAGAATTTTCTTTTGCTCAAAACACGACGTTTTCACTGCTAAACGCAAGCTTTGGACGAGAAAAGCACATTTTGGCTGTTCAAAACACTGTTTTGCTGGAAAAAAAAACTTTTTAGCCCAAAAAACTGAAAAATGGCCATTTTGGCTCTCAAAACCAGGTTTTTCGCTTACGGCGTGACCTGTTTGCTGAAACCCCCACTTTTTGCTCATGATAATACCTCTTGAGATAAAAACACGACGTTTTGGCGAAAAAAAATTCGGTTTTGGCTGAGTAAAGGTGCTTTTTGGTCAAAAAAGTTGTTTTTTGCTGAGAAAATTTGAAATTTCCTGAGAATTTTCTTTTGCTCAAAACACGACGTTTTCACTGCTAAACGCAAGCTTTGGACGAGAAAAGCACATTTTGGCTGTTCAAAACACTGTTTTGCTGGAAAAAAAAACTTTTTAGCCCAAAAAACTGAAAAATGGCCATTTTGGCTCTCAAAACCAGGTTTTTCGCTTACGGCGTGACCTGTTTGCTGAAACCCCCACTTTTTGCTCATGATAATACCTCTTGAGATAAAAACACGACGTTTTGGCGAAAAAAAATTCGGTTTTGGCTGAGTAAAGGTGCTTTTTGGTCAAAAAAGTTGTTTTTTGCTGAGAAAATTTGAAATTTCCTGAGAATTTTCTTTTGCTCAAAACACGACGTTTTCACTGCTAAACGCAAGCTTTGGACGAGAAAAGCACATTTTGGCTGTTCAAAACACTGTTTTGCTGGAAAAAAAAACTTTTTAGCCCAAAAAACTGAAAAATGGCCATTTTGGCTCTCAAAACCAGGTTTTTCGCTTACGGCGTGACCTGTTTGCTGAAACCCCCACTTTTTGCTCATGATAATACCTCTTGAGATAAAAACACGACGTTTTGGCGAAAAAAAATTCGGTTTTGGCTGAGTAAAGGTGCTTTTTGGTCAAAAAAGTTGTTTTTTGCTGAGAAAATTTGAAATTTCCTGAGAATTTTCTTTTGCTCAAAACACGACGTTTTCACTGCTAAACGCAAGCTTTGGACGAGAAAAGCACATTTTGGCTGTTCAAAACACTGTTTTGCTGGAAAAAAAAACTTTTTAGCCCAAAAAACTGAAAAATGGCCATTTTGGCTCTCAAAACCAGGTTTTTCGCTTACGGCGTGACCTGTTTGCTGAAACCCCCACTTTTTGCTCATGATAATACCTCTTGAGATAAAAACACGACGTTTTGGCGAAAAAAAATTCGGTTTTGGCTGAGTAAAGGTGCTTTTTGGTCAAAAAAGTTGTTTTTTGCTGAGAAAATTTGAAATTTCCTGAGAATTTTCTTTTGCTCAAAACACGACGTTTTCACTGCTAAACGCAAGCTTTTGCTCAAAACACGACGTTTTCACTGCTAAACGCAAGCTTTGGACGAGAAAAGCACATTTTGGCTGTTCAAAACACTGTTTTGCTGGGAAAAAAAACTTTTTAGCCCAAAAAACTGAAAAATGGCCATTTTGGCTCTCAAAACCAGGTTTTTCGCTTACGGCGTGACCTGTTTGCTGAAACCCCCACTTTTTGCTCATGATAATACCTCTTGAGATAAAAACACGACGTTTTGGCGAAAAAAAATTCGGTTTTGGCTGAGTAAAGGTGCTTTTTGGTCAAAAAAGTTGTTTTTTGCCGAGAAAATTTGAAATTTCCTGAGAATTTTCTTTTGCTCAAAACACGACGTTTTCACTGCTAAACGCAAGCTTTGGACGAGAAAAGCACATTTTGGCTGTTCAAAACACTGTTTTGCTGGAAAAAAAAACTTTTTAGCCCAAAAAACTGAAAAATGGCCATTTTGGCTCTCAAAACCAGGTTTTTCGCTTACGGCGTGACCTGTTTGCTGAAACCCCCACTTTTTGCTCATGATAATACCTCTTGAGATAAAAACACGACGTTTTGGCGAAAACAAATTCGGTTTTGGCTGAGTAAAGGTGCTTTTTGGTCAAAAAAGTTGTTTTTTGCTGAGAAAATTTGAAATTTCCTGAGAATTTTCTTTTGCTCAAAACACGACGTTTTCACTGCTAAACGCAAGCTTTGGACGAGAAAAGCACATTTTGGCTGTTCAAAACACTGTTTTGCTGGAAAAAAAAACTTTTTAGCCCAAAAAACTGAAAAATGGCCATTTTGGCTCTCAAAACCAGGTTTTTCGCTTACGGCGTGACCTGTTTGCTGAAACCCCCACTTTTTGCTCATGATAATACCTCTTGAGATAAAAACACGACGTTTTGGCGAAAAAAAATTCGGTTTTGGCTGAGTAAAGGTGCTTTTTGGTCAAAAAAGTTGTTTTTTGCTGAGAAAATTTGAAATTTCCTGAGAATTTTCTTTTGCTCAAAACACGACGTTTTCACTGCTAAACGCAAGCTTTGGACGAGAAAAGCACATTTTGGCTGTTCAAAACACTGTTTTGCTGGAAAAAAAAACTTTTTAGCCCAAAAAACTGAAAAATGGCCATTTTGGCTCTCAAAACCAGGTTTTTCGCTTACGGCGTGACCTGTTTGCTGAAACCCCCACTTTTTGCTCATGATAATACCTCTTGAGATAAAAACACGACGTTTTGGCGAAAAAAAATTCGGTTTTGGCTGAGTAAAGGTGCTTTTTGGTCAAAAAAGTTGTTTTTTGCTGAGAAAATTTGAAATTTCCTGAGAATTTTCTTTTGCTCAAAACACGACGTTTTCACTGCTAAACGCAAGCTTTGGACGAGAAAAGCACATTTTGGCTGTTCAAAACACTGTTTTGCTGGAAAAAAAAACTTTTTAGCCCAAAAAACTGAAAAATGGCCATTTTGGCTCTCAAAACCAGGTTTTTCGCTTACGGCGTGACCTGTTTGCTGAAACCCCCACTTTTTGCTCATGATAATACCTCTTGAGATAAAAACACGACGTTTTGGCGAAAAAAAATTCGGTTTTGGCTGAGTAAAGGTGCTTTTTGGTCAAAAAAGTTGTTTTTTGCTGAGAAAATTTGAAATTTCCTGAGAATTTTCTTTTGCTCAAAACACGACGTTTTCACTGCTAAACGCAAGCTTTGGACGAGAAAAGCACATTTTGGCTGTTCAAAACACTGTTTTGCTGGAAAAAAAAACTTTTTAGCCCAAAAAACTGAAAAATGGCCATTTTGGCTCTCAAAACCAGGTTTTTCGCTTACGGCGTGACCTGTTTGCTGAAACCCCCACTTTTTGCTCATGATAATACCTCTTGAGATAAAAACACGACGTTTTGGCGAAAAAAAATTCGGTTTTGGCTGAGTAAAGGTGCTTTTTGGTCAAAAAAGTTGTTTTTTGCTGAGAAAATTTGAAATTTCCTGAGAATTTTCTTTTGCTCAAAACACGACGTTTTCACTGCTAAACGCAAGCTTTGGACGAGAAAAGCACATTTTGGCTGTTCAAAACACTGTTTTGCTGGAAAAAAAAACTTTTTAGCCCAAAAAACTGAAAAATGGCCATTTTGGCTCTCAAAACCAGGTTTTTCGCTTACGGCGTGACCTGTTTGCTGAAACCCCCACTTTTTGCTCATGATAATACCTCTTGAGATAAAAACACGACGTTTTGGCGAAAACAAATTCGGTTTTGGCTGAGTAAAGGTGCTTTTTGGTCAAAAAAGTTGTTTTTTGCTGAGAAAATTTGAAATTTCCTGAGAATTTTCTTTTGCTCAAAACACGACGTTTTCACTGCTAAACGCAAGCTTTGGACGAGAAAAGCACATTTTGGCTGTTCAAAACACTGTTTTGCTGGAAAAAAAAACTTTTTAGCCCAAAAAACTGAAAAATGGCCATTTTGGCTCTCAAAACCAGGTTTTTCGCTTACGGCGTGACCTGTTTGCTGAAACCCCCACTTTTTGCTCATGATAATACCTCTTGAGATAAAAACACGACGTTTTGGCGAAAAAAAATTCGGTTTTGGCTGAGTAAAGGTGCTTTTTGGTCAAAAAAGTTGTTTTTTGCTGAGAAAATTTGAAATTTCCTGAGAATTTTCTTTTGCTCAAAACACGACGTTTTCACTGCTAAACGCAAGCTTTGGACGAGAAAAGCACATTTTGGCTGTTCAAAACACTGTTTTGCTGGAAAAAAAAACTTTTTAGCCCAAAAAACTGAAAAATGGCCATTTTGGCTCTCAAAACCAGGTTTTTCGCTTACGGCGTGACCTGTTTGCTGAAACCCCCACTTTTTGCTCATGATAATACCTCTTGAGATAAAAACACGACGTTTTGGCGAAAAAAAATTCGGTTTTGGCTGAGTAAAGGTGCTTTTTGGTCAAAAAAGTTGTTTTTTGCTGAGAAAATTTGAAATTTCCTGAGAATTTTCTTTTGCTCAAAACACGACGTTTTCACTGCTAAACGCAAGCTTTGGACGAGAAAAGCACATTTTGGCTGTTCAAAACACTGTTTTGCTGGAAAAAAAAACTTTTTAGCCCAAAAAACTGAAAAATGGCCATTTTGGCTCTCAAAACCAGGTTTTTCGCTTACGGCGTGACCTGTTTGCTGAAACCCCCACTTTTTGCTCATGATAATACCTCTTGAGATAAAAACACGACGTTTTGGCGAAAAAAAATTCGGTTTTGGCTGAGTAAAGGTGCTTTTTGGTCAAAAAAGTTGTTTTTTGCTGAGAAAATTTGAAATTTCCTGAGAATTTTCTTTTGCTCAAAACACGACGTTTTCACTGCTAAACGCAAGCTTTGGACGAGAAAAGCACATTTTGGCTGTTCAAAACACTGTTTTGCTGGAAAAAAAAACTTTTTAGCCCAAAAAACTGAAAAATGGCCATTTTGGCTCTCAAAACCAGGTTTTTCGCTTACGGCGTGACCTGTTTGCTGAAACCCCCACTTTTTGCTCATGATAATACCTCTTGAGATAAAAACACGACGTTTTGGCGAAAAAAAATTCGGTTTTGGCTGAGTAAAGGTGCTTTTTGGTCAAAAAAGTTGTTTTTTGCTGAGAAAATTTGAAATTTCCTGAGAATTTTCTTTTGCTCAAAACACGACGTTTTCACTGCTAAACGCAAGCTTTGGACGAGAAAAGCACATTTTGGCTGTTCAAAACACTGTTTTGCTGGAAAAAAAAACTTTTTAGCCCAAAAAACTGAAAAATGGCCATTTTGGCTCTCAAAACCAGGTTTTTCGCTTACGGCGTGACCTGTTTGCTGAAACCCCCACTTTTTGCTCATGATAATACCTCTTGAGATAAAAACACGACGTTTTGGCGAAAAAAAATTCGGTTTTGGCTGAGTAAAGGTGCTTTTTGGTCAAAAAAGTTGTTTTTTGCTGAGAAAATTTGAAATTTCCTGAGAATTTTCTTTTGCTCAAAACACGACGTTTTCACTGCTAAACGCAAGCTTTGGACGAGAAAAGCACATTTTGGCTGTTCAAAACACTGTTTTGCTGGAAAAAAAAACTTTTTAGCCCAAAAAACTGAAAAATGGCCATTTTGGCTCTCAAAACCAGGTTTTTCGCTTACGGCGTGACCTGTTTGCTGAAACCCCCACTTTTTGCTCATGATAATACCTCTTGAGATAAAAACACGACGTTTTGGCGAAAAAAAATTCGGTTTTGGCTGAGTAAAGGTGCTTTTTGGTCAAAAAAGTTGTTTTTTGCTGAGAAAATTTGAAATTTCCTGAGAATTTTCTTTTGCTCAAAACACGACGTTTTCACTGCTAAACGCAAGCTTTGGACGAGAAAAGCACATTTTGGCTGTTCAAAACACTGTTTTGCTGGAAAAAAAAACTTTTTAGCCCAAAAAACTGAAAAATGGCCATTTTGGCTCTCAAAACCAGGTTTTTCGCTTACGGCGTGACCTGTTTGCTGAAACCCCCACTTTTTGCTCATGATAATACCTCTTGAGATAAAAACACGACGTTTTGGCGAAAAAAAATTCGGTTTTGGCTGAGTAAAGGTGCTTTTTGGTCAAAAAAGTTGTTTTTTGCTGAGAAAATTTGAAATTTCCTGAGAATTTTCTTTTGCTCAAAACACGACGTTTTCACTGCTAAACGCAAGCTTTGGACGAGAAAAGCACATTTTGGCTGTTCAAAACACTGTTTTGCTGGAAAAAAAAACTTTTTAGCCCAAAAAACTGAAAAATGGCCATTTTGGCTCTCAAAACCAGGTTTTTCGCTTACGGCGTGACCTGTTTGCTGAAACCCCCACTTTTTGCTCATGATAATACCTCTTGAGATAAAAACACGACGTTTTGGCGAAAAAAAATTCGGTTTTGGCTGAGTAAAGGTGCTTTTTGGTCAAAAAAGTTGTTTTTTGCTGAGAAAATTTGAAATTTCCTGAGAATTTTCTTTTGCTCAAAACACGACGTTTTCACTGCTAAACGCAAGCTTTGGACGAGAAAAGCACATTTTGGCTGTTCAAAACACTGTTTTGCTGGAAAAAAAAACTTTTTAGCCCAAAAAACTGAAAAATGGCCATTTTGGCTCTCAAAACCAGGTTTTTCGCTTACGGCGTGACCTGTTTGCTGAAACCCCCACTTTTTGCTCATGATAATACCTCTTGAGATAAAAACACGACGTTTTGGCGAAAAAAAATTCGGTTTTGGCTGAGTAAAGGTGCTTTTTGGTCAAAAAAGTTGTTTTTTGCTGAGAAAATTTGAAATTTCCTGAGAATTTTCTTTTGCTCAAAACACGACGTTTTCACTGCTAAACGCAAGCTTTGGACGAGAAAAGCACATTTTGGCTGTTCAAAACACTGTTTTGCTGGAAAAAAAAACTTTTTAGCCCAAAAAACTGAAAAATGGCCATTTTGGCTCTCAAAACCAGGTTTTTCGCTTACGGCGTGACCTGTTTGCTGAAACCCCCACTTTTTGCTCATGATAATACCTCTTGAGATAAAAACACGACGTTTTGGCGAAAAAAAATTCGGTTTTGGCTGAGTAAAGGTGCTTTTTGGTCAAAAAAGTTGTTTTTTGCTGAGAAAATTTGAAATTTCCTGAGAATTTTCTTTTGCTCAAAACACGACGTTTTCACTGCTAAACGCAAGCTTTGGACGAGAAAAGCACATTTTGGCTGTTCAAAACACTGTTTTGCTGGAAAAAAAAACTTTTTAGCCCAAAAAACTGAAAAATGGCCATTTTGGCTCTCAAAACCAGGTTTTTCGCTTACGGCGTGACCTGTTTGCTGAAACCCCCACTTTTTGCTCATGATAATACCTCTTGAGATAAAAACACTACGTTTTGGCGAAAAAAAATTCGGTTTTAGCTGAGTAAAGGTGCTTTTTGGTCAAAAAAGTTGTTTTTTGCTGAGAAAATTTGAAATTTCCTGAGAATTTTCTTTTGCTCAAAACACGACGTTTTCACTGCTAAACGCAAGCTTTGGACGAGAAAAGCACATTTTGGCTGTTCAAAACACTGTTTTGCTGGAAAAAAAAACTTTTTAGCCCAAAAAACTGAAAAATGGCCATTTTGGCTCTCAAAACCAGGTTTTTCGCTTACGGCGTGACCTGTTTGCTGAAACCCCCACTTTTTGCTCATGATAATACCTCTTGAGATAAAAACACGACGTTTTGGCGAAAAAAAATTCGGTTTTGGCTAAGTAAAGGTGCTTTTTGGTCAAAAAAGTTGTTTTTTGCTGAGAAAATTTGAAATTTCCTGAGAATTTTCTTTTGCTCAAAACACGACGTTTTCACTGCTAAACGCAAGCTTTGGACGAGAAAAGCACATTTTGGCTGTTCAAAACACTGTTTTGCTGGAAAAAAAAACTTGTTAGCCCAAAAAACTGAAAAATGGCCATTTTGGCTCTCAAAACCAGGTTTTTCGCTTACGGCGTGACCTGTTTGCTGAAACCCCCACTTTTTGCTCATGATAATACCTCTTGAGATAAAAACACGACGTTTTGGCGAAAAAAAATTCGGTTTTGGCTGAGTAAAGGTGCTTTTTGGTCAAAAAAGTTGTTTTTTGCTGAGAAAATTTGAAATTTCCTGAGAATTTTCTTTTGCTCAAAACACGACGTTTTCACTGCTAAACGCAAGCTTTGGACGAGAAAAGCACATTTTGGCTGTTCAAAACACTGTTTTGCTGGAAAAAAAAACTTTTTAGCCCAAAAAACTGAAAAATGGCCATTTTGGCTCTCAAAACCAGGTTTTTCGCTTACGGCGTGACCTGTTTGCTGAAACCCCCACTTTTTGCTCATGATAATACCTCTTGAGATAAAAACACGACGTTTTGGCGAAAAAAAATTCGGTTTTGGCTGAGTAAAGGTGCTTTTTGGTCAAAAAAGTTGTTTTTTGCTGAGAAAATTTGAAATTTCCTGAGAATTTTCTTTTGCTCAAAACACGACGTTTTCACTGCTAAACGCAAGCTTTGGACGAGAAAAGCACATTTTGGCTGTTCAAAACACTGTTTTGCTGGAAAAAAAAACTTTTTAGCCCAAAAAACTGAAAAATGGCCATTTTGGCTCTCAAAACCAGGTTTTTCGCTTACGGCGTGACCTGTTTGCTGAAACCCCCACTTTTTGCTCATGATAATACCTCTTGAGATAAAAACACGACGTTTTGGCGAAAAAAAATTCGGTTTTGGCTGAGTAAAGGTGCTTTTTGGTCAAAAAAGTTGTTTTTTGCTGAGAAAATTTGAAATTTCCTGAGAATTTTCTTTTGCTCAAAACACGACGTTTTCACTGCTAAACGCAAGCTTTGGACGAGAAAAGCACATTTTGGCTGTTCAAAACACTGTTTTGCTGGAAAAAAAACTTTTTAGCCCAAAAAACTGAAAAATGGCCATTTTGGCTCTCAAAACCAGGTTTTTCGCTTACGGCGTGACCTGTTTGCTGAAACCCCCACTTTTTGCTCATGATAATACCTCTTGAGATAAAAACACGACGTTTTGGCGAAAAAAAATTCGGTTTTGGCTGAGTAAAGGTGCTTTTTGGTCAAAAAAGTTGTTTTTTGCTGAGAAAATTTGAAATTTCCTGAGAATTTTCTTTTGCTCAAAACACGACGTTTTCACTGCTAAACGCAAGCTTTGGACGAGAAAAGCACATTTTGGCTGTTCAAAACACTGTTTTGCTGGAAAAAAAAACTTTTTAGCCCAAAAAACTGAAAAATGGCCATTTTGGCTCTCAAAACCAGGTTTTTCGCTTACGGCGTGACCTGTTTGCTGAAACCCCCACTTTTTGCTCATGATAATACCTCTTGAGATAAAAACACGACGTTTTGGCGAAAAAAAATTCGGTTTTGGCTGAGTAAAGGTGCTTTTTGGTCAAAAAAGTTGTTTTTTGCTGAGAAAATTTGAAATTTCCTGAGAATTTTCTTTTGCTCAAAACACGACGTTTTCACTGCTAAACGCAAGCTTTGGACGAGAAAAGCACATTTTGGCTGTTCAAAACACTGTTTTGCTGGAAAAAAAAACTTTTTAGCCCAAAAAACTGAAAAATGGCCATTTTGGCTCTCAAAACCAGGTTTTTCGCTTACGGCGTGACCTGTTTGCTGAAACCCCCACTTTTTGCTCATGATAATACCTCTTGAGATAAAAACACGACGTTTTGGCGAAAAAAAATTCGGTTTTGGCTGAGTAAAGGTGCTTTTTGGTCAAAAAAGTTGTTTTTTGCTGAGAAAATTTGAAATTTCCTGAGAATTTTCTTTTGCTCAAAACACGACGTTTTCACTGCTAAACGCAAGCTTTGGACGAGAAAAGCACATTTTGGCTGTTCAAAACACTGTTTTGCTGGAAAAAAAAACTTTTTAGCCCAAAAAACTGAAAAATGGCCATTTTGGCTCTCAAAACCAGGTTTTTCGCTTACGGCGTGACCTGTTTGCTGAAACCCCCACTTTTTGCTCATGATAATACCTCTTGAGATAAAAACACGACGTTTTGGCGAAAAAAAATTCGGTTTTGGCTGAGTAAAGGTGCTTTTTGGTCAAAAAAGTTGTTTTTTGCTGAGAAAATTTGAAATTTCCTGAGAATTTTCTTTTGCTCAAAACACGACGTTTTCACTGCTAAACGCAAGCTTTGGACGAGAAAAGCACATTTTGGCTGTTCAAAACACTGTTTTGCTGGAAAAAAAAACTTTTTAGCCCAAAAAACTGAAAAATGGCCATTTTGGCTCTCAAAACCAGGTTTTTCGCTTACGGCGTGACCTGTTTGCTGAAACCCCCACTTTTTGCTCATGATAATACCTCTTGAGATAAAAACACGACGTTTTGGCGAAAAAAAATTCGGTTTTGGCTGAGTAAAGGTGCTTTTTGGTCAAAAAAGTTGTTTTTTGCTGAGAAAATTTGAAATTTCCTGAGAATTTTCTTTTGCTCAAAACACGAGATAAAAACACGACGTTTTGGCAAAAAAAAAATTCGGTTTTGGCTGAATAAAGGTGCTTTTTGGTCAAAAAAGTTGTTTTTTGCTGAGAAAATTTGAAATTTCCTGAGAATTTTCTTTTGCTCAAAACACGACGTTTTCACTGCTAAACGCAAGCTTTGGACGAGAAAAGCACATTTTGGCTGTTCAAAACACTGTTTTGCTGGAAAAAAAAACTTTTTAGCCCAAAAAACTGAAAAATGGCCATTTTGGCTCTCAAAACCAGGTTTTTCGCTTACGGCGTGACCTGTTTGCTGAAACCCCCACTTTTTGCTCATGATAATACCTCTTGAGATAAAAACACGACGTTTTGGCGAAAAAAAATTCGGTTTTGGCTGAGTAAAGGTGCTTTTTGGTCAAAAAAGTTGTTTTTTGCTGAGAAAATTTGAAATTTCCTGAGAATTTTCTTTTGCTCAAAACACGACGTTTTCACTGCTAAACGCAAGCTTTGGACGAGAAAAGCACATTTTGGCTGTTCAAAACACTGTTTTGCTGGAAAAAAAAACTTTTTAGCCCAAAAAACTGAAAAATGGCCATTTTGGCTCTCAAAACCAGGTTTTTCGCTTACGGCGTGACCTGTTTGCTGAAACCCCCACTTTTTGCTCATGATAATACCTCTTGAGATAAAAACACGACGTTTTGGCGAAAAAAAATTCGGTTTTGGCTGAGTAAAGGTGCTTTTTGGTCAAAAAAGTTGTTTTTTGCTGAGAAAATTTGAAATTTCCTGAGAATTTTCTTTTGCTCAAAACACGACGTTTTCACTGCTAAACGCAAGCTTTGGACGAGAAAAGCACATTTTGGCTGTTCAAAACACTGTTTTGCTGGAAAAAAAAACTTTTTAGCCCAAAAAACTGAAAAATGGCCATTTTGGCTCTCAAAACCAGGTTTTTCGCTTACGGCGTGACCTGTTTGCTGAAACCCCCACTTTTTGCTCATGATAATACCTCTTGAGATAAAAACACGACGTTTTGGCGAAAAAAAATTCGGTTTTGGCTGAGTAAAGGTGCTTTTTGGTCAAAAAAGTTGTTTTTTGCTGAGAAAATTTGAAATTTCCTGAGAATTTTCTTTTGCTCAAAACACGACGTTTTCACTGCTAAACGCAAGCTTTGGACGAGAAAAGCACATTTTGGCTGTTCAAAACACTGTTTTGCTGGAAAAAAAAACTTTTTAGCCCAAAAAACTGAAAAATGGCCATTTTGGCTCTCAAAACCAGGTTTTTCGCTTACGGCGTGACCTGTTTGCTGAAACCCCCACTTTTTGCTCATGATAATACCTCTTGAGATAAAAACACGACGTTTTGGCGAAAAAAAATTCGGTTTTGGCTGAGTAAAGGTGCTTTTTGGTCAAAAAAGTTGTTTTTTGCTGAGAAAATTTGAAATTTCCTGAGAATTTTCTTTTGCTCAAAACACGACGTTTTCACTGCTAAACGCAAGCTTTGGACGAGAAAAGCACATTTTGGCTGTTCAAAACACTGTTTTGCTGGAAAAAAAAACTTTTTAGCCCAAAAAACTGAAAAATGGCCATTTTGGCTCTCAAAACCAGGTTTTTCGCTTACGGCGTGACCTGTTTGCTGAAACCCCCACTTTTTGCTCATGATAATACCTCTTGAGATAAAAACACGACGTTTTGGCGAAAAAAAATTCGGTTTTGGCTGAGTAAAGGTGCTTTTTGGTCAAAAAAGTTGTTTTTTGCTGAGAAAATTTGAAATTTCCTGAGAATTTTCTTTTGCTCAAAACACGACGTTTTCACTGCTAAACGCAAGCTTTGGACGAGAAAAGCACATTTTGGCTGTTCAAAACACTGTTTTGCTGGAAAAAAAAACTTTTTAGCCCAAAAAACTGAAAAATGGCCATTTTGGCTCTCAAAACCAGGTTTTTCGCTTACGGCGTGACCTGTTTGCTGAAACCCCCACTTTTTGCTCATGATAATACCTCTTGAGATAAAAACACGACGTTTTGGCGAAAAAAAATTCGGTTTTGGCTGAGTAAAGGTGCTTTTTGGTCAAAAAAGTTGTTTTTTGCTGAGAAAATTTGAAATTTCCTGAGAATTTTCTTTTGCTCAAAACACGACGTTTTCACTGCTAAACGCAAGCTTTGGACGAGAAAAGCACATTTTGGCTGTTCAAAACACTGTTTTGCTGGAAAAAAAAACTTTTTAGCCCAAAAAACTGAAAAATGGCCATTTTGGCTCTCAAAACCAGGTTTTTCGCTTACGGCGTGACCTGTTTGCTGAAACCCCCACTTTTTGCTCATGATAATACCTCTTGAGATAAAAACACGACGTTTTGGCGAAAAAAAATTCGGTTTTGGCTGAGTAAAGGTGCTTTTTGGTCAAAAAAGTTGTTTTTTGCTGAGAAAATTTGAAATTTCCTGAGAATTTTCTTTTGCTCAAAACACGACGTTTTCACTGCTAAACGCAAGCTTTGGACGAGAAAAGCACATTTTGGCTGTTCAAAACACTGTTTTGCTGGAAAAAAAAACTTTTTAGCCCAAAAAACTGAAAAATGGCCATTTTGGCTCTCAAAACCAGGTTTTTCGCTTACGGCGTGACCTGTTTGCTGAAACCCCCACTTTTTGCTCATGATAATACCTCTTGAGATAAAAACACGACGTTTTGGCGAAAAAAAATTCGGTTTTGGCTGAGTAAAGGTGCTTTTTGTTCAAAAAAGTTGTTTTTTGCTGAGAAAATTTGAAATTTCCTGAGAATTTTCTTTTGCTCAAAACACGACGTTTTCACTGCTAAACGCAAGCTTTGGACGAGAAAAGCACATTTTGGCTGTTCAAAACACTGTTTTGTTGGGAAAAAAAACTTTTTAGCCCAAAAAACTGAAAAATGGCCATTTTGGCTCTCAAAACCAGGTTTTTCGCTTACGGTGTGACCTGTTTGCTGAAACCCCCACTTTTTGCTCATGATAATACCTCTTGAGATAAAAACACGACGTTTTGGCGAAAAAAAATTCGGTTTTGGCTGAGTAAAGGTGCTTTTTGGTCAAAAAAGTTGTTTTTTGCTGAGAAAATTTGAAATTTCC
The DNA here is from genome assembly GCA_964019055.1 of Anthopleura xanthogrammica. Taxonomy (NCBI): domain Eukaryota; kingdom Metazoa; phylum Cnidaria; class Anthozoa; order Actiniaria; family Actiniidae; genus Anthopleura; species Anthopleura xanthogrammica. The sequence continues at coordinate 47,854 of CAXHSA010000034.1, forward strand.
TGAGAATTTTCTTTTGCTCAAAACACGACGTTTTCACTGCTAAACGCAAGCTTTGGACGAGAAAAGCACATTTTGGCTGTTCAAAACACTGTTTTGCTGGAAAAAAAAACTGTTTAGCCCAAAAAACTGAAAAATGGCCATTTTGGCTCTCAAAACCAGGTTTTTCGCTTACGGCGTGACCTGTTTGCTGAAACCCCCACTTTTTGCTCATGATAATACCTCTTGAGATAAAAACACGACGTTTTGGCGAAAAAAAATTCGGTTTTGGCTGAGTAAAGGTGCTTTTTGGTCAAAAAAGTTGTTTTTTGCTGAGAAAATTTGAAATTTCCTGAGAATTTTCTTTTGCTCAAAACACGACGTTTTCACTGCTAAACGCAAGCTTTGGACGAGAAAAGCACATTTTGGCTGTTCAAAACACTGTTTTGCTGGAAAAAAAAACTTTTTAGCCCAAAAAACTGAAAAATGGCCATTTTGGCTCTCAAAACCAGGTTTTTCGCTTACGGCGTGACCTGTTTGCTGAAACCCCCACTTTTTGCTCATGATAATACCTCTTGAGATAAAAACACGACGTTTTGGCGAAAAAAAATTCGGTTTTGGCTGAGTAAAGGTGCTTTTTGGTCAAAAAAGTTTTTTTTTGCTGAGAAAATTTGAAATTTCCTGAGAATTTTCTTTTGCTCAAAACACGACGTTTTCACTGCTAAACGCAAGCTTTGGACGAGAAAAGCACATTTTGGCTGTTCAAAACACTGTTTTGCTGGAAAAAAAAACTTTTTAGCCCAAAAAACTGAAAAATGGCCATTTTGGCTCTCAAAACCAGGTTTTTCGCTTACGGCGTGACCTGTTTGCTGAAACCCCCACTTTTTGCTCATGATAATACCTCTTGAGATAAAAACACGACGTTTTGGCGAAAAAAAATTCGGTTTTGGCTGAGTAAAGGTGCTTTTTGGTCAAAAAAGTTGTTTTTTGCTGAGAAAATTTGAAATTTCCTGAGAATTTTCTTTTGCTCAAAACACGACGTTTTCACTGCTAAACGCAAGCTTTGGACGAGAAAAGCACATTTTGGCTGTTCAAAACACTGTTTTGCTGGAAAAAAAAACTTTTTAGCCCAAAAAACTGAAAAATGGCCATTTTGGCTCTCAAAACCAGGTTTTTCGCTTACGGCGTGACCTGTTTGCTGAAACCCCCACTTTTTGCTCATGATAATACCTCTTGAGATAAAAACACGACGTTTTGGCGAAAAAAAATTCGGTTTTGGCTGAGTAAAGGTGCTTTTTGGTCAAAAAAGTTGTTTTTTGCTGAGAAAATTTGAAATTTCCTGAGAATTTTCTTTTGCTCAAAACACGACGTTTTCACTGCTAAACGCAAGCTTTGGACGAGAAAAGCACATTTTGGCTGTTCAAAACACTGTTTTGCTGGAAAAAAAAACTTTTTAGCCCAAAAAACTGAAAAATGGCCATTTTGGCTCTCAAAACCAGGTTTTTCGCTTACGGCGTGACCTGTTTGCTGAAACCCCCACTTTTTGCTCATGATAATACCTCTTGAGATAAAAACACGACGTTTTGGCGAAAAAAAATTCGGTTTTGGCTGAGTAAAGGTGCTTTTTGGTCAAAAAAGTTGTTTTTTGCTGAGAAAATTTGAAATTTCCTGAGAATTTTCTTTTGCTCAAAACACGACGTTTTCACTGCTAAACGCAAGCTTTGGACGAGAAAAGCACATTTTGGCTGTTCAAAACACTGTTTTGCTGGAAAAAAAAACTTTTTAGCCCAAAAAACTGAAAAATGGCCATTTTGGCTCTCAAAACCAGGTTTTTCGCTTACGGCGTGACCTGTTTGCTGAAACCCCCACTTTTTGCTCATGATAATACCTCTTGAGATAAAAACACGACGTTTTGGCGAAAAAAAATTCGGTTTTGGCTGAGTAAAGGTGCTTTTTGGTCAAAAAAGTTGTTTTTTGCTGAGAAAATTTGAAATTTCCTGAGAATTTTCTTTTGCTCAAAACACGACGTTTTCACTGCTAAACGCAAGCTTTGGACGAGAAAAGCACATTTTGGCTGTTCAAAACACTGTTTTGCTGGAAAAAAAAACTTTTTAGCCCAAAAAACTGAAAAATGGCCATTTTGGCTCTCAAAACCAGGTTTTTCGCTTACGGCGTGACCTGTTTGCTGAAACCCCCACTTTTTGCTCATGATAATACCTCTTGAGATAAAAACACGACGTTTTGGCGAAAAAAAATTCGGTTTTGGCTGAGTAAAGGTGCTTTTTGGTCAAAAAAGTTGTTTTTTGCTGAGAAAATTTGAAATTTCCTGAGAATTTTCTTTTGCTCAAAACACGACGTTTTCACTGCTAAACGCAAGCTTTGGACGAGAAAAGCACATTTTGGCTGTTCAAAACACTGTTTTGCTGGAAAAAAAAACTTTTTAGCCCAAAAAACTGAAAAATGGCCATTTTGGCTCTCAAAACCAGGTTTTTCGCTTACGGCGTGACCTGTTTGCTGAAACCCCCACTTTTTGCTCATGATAATACCTCTTGAGATAAAAACACGACGTTTTGGCGAAAAAAAATTCGGTTTTGGCTGAGTAAAGGTGCTTTTTGGTCAAAAAAGTTGTTTTTTGCTGAGAAAATTTGAAATTTCCTGAGAATTTTCTTTTGCTCAAAACACGACGTTTTCACGGCTAAACGCAAGCTTTGGACGAGAAAAGCACATTTTGGCTGTTCAAAACACTGTTTTGCTGGAAAAAAAAACTTTTTAGCCCAAAAAACTGAAAAATGGCCATTTTGGCTCTCAAAACCAGGTTTTTCGCTTACGGCGTGACCTGTTTGCTGAAACCCCCACTTTTTGCTCATGATAATACCTCTTGAGATAAAAACACGACGTTTTGGCGAAAAAAAATTCGGTTTTGGCTGAGTAAAGGTGCTTTTTGGTCAAAAAAGTTGTTTTTTGCTGAGAAAATTTGAAATTTCCTGAGAATTTTCTTTTGCTCAAAACACGACGTTTTCACTGCTAAACGCAAGCTTTGGACGAGAAAAGCACATTTTGGCTGTTCAAAACACTGTTTTGCTGGAAAAAAAAACTTTTTAGCCCAAAAAACTGAAAAATGCCCATTTTGGCTCTCAAAACCAGGTTTTTCGCTTACGGCGTGACCTGTTTGCTGAAACCCCCACTTTTTGCTCATGATAATACCTCTTGAGATAAAAACACGACGTTTTGGCGAAAAAAAATTCGGTTTTGGCTGAGTAAAGGTGCTTTTTGGTCAAAAAAGTTGTTTTTTGCTGAGAAAATTTGAAATTTCCTGAGAATTTTCTTTTGCTCAAAACACGACGTTTTCACAGCTAAACGCAAGCTTTGGACGAGAAAAGCACATTTTGGCTGTTCAAAACACTGTTTTGCTGGAAAAAAAAATTTTTTAGCCCAAAAAACTGAAAAATGGCCATTTTGGCTCTCAAAACCAGGTTTTTCGCTTACGGCGTGACCTGTTTGCTGAAACCCCCACTTTTTGCTCATGATAATACCTCTTGAGATAAAAACACGACGTTTTGGCGAAAAAAAATTCGGTTTTGGCTGAGTAAAGGTGCTTTTTGGTCAAAAAAGTTGTTTTTTGCTGACAAAATTTGAAATTTCCTGAGAATTTTCTTTTGCTCAAAACACGACGTTTTCACTGCTAAACGCAAGCTTTGGACGAGAAAAGCACATTTTGGCTGTTCAAAACACTGTTTTGCTGGAAAAAAAAACTTTTTAGCCCAAAAAACTGAAAAATGGCCATTTTGGCTCTCAAAACCAGGTTTTTCGCTTACGGCGTGACCTGTTTGCTGAAACCCCCACTTTTTGCTCATGATAATACCTCTTGAGATAAAAACACGACGTTTTGGCGAAAAAAATTCGGTTTTGGCTGAGTAAAGGTGCTTTTTGGTCAAAAAAGTTGTTTTTTGCTGAGAAAATTTGAAATTTCCTGAGAATTTTCTTTTGCTCAAAACACGACGTTTTCACTGCTAAACGCAAGCTTTGGACGAGAAAAGCACATTTTGGCTGTTCAAAACACTGTTTTGCTGGAAAAAAAAACTTTTTAGCCCAAAAAACTGAAAAATGGCCATTTTGGCTCTCAAAACCAGGTTTTTCGCTTACGGCGTGACCTGTTTGCTGAAACCCCCACTTTTTGCTCATGATAATACCTCTTGAGATAAAAACACGACGTTTTGGCGAAAAAAAATTCGGTTTTGGCTGAGTAAAGGTGCTTTTTGGTCAAAAAAGTTGTTTTTTGCTGAGAAAATTTGAAATTTCCTGAGAATTTTCTTTTGCTCAAAACACGACGTTTTCACTGCTAAACGCAAGCTTTGGACGAGAAAAGCACATTTTGGCTGTTCAAAACACTGTTTTGCTGGAAAAAAAAACTTTTTAGCCCAAAAAACTGAAAAATGGCCATTTTGGCTCTCAAAACCAGGTTTTTCGCTTACGGCGTGACCTGTTTGCTGAAACCCCCACTTTTTGCTCATGATAATACCTCTTGAGATAAAAACACAACGTTTTGGCGAAAAAAAATTCGGTTTTGGCTGAGTAAAGGTGCTTTTTGGTCAAAAAAGTTGTTTTTTGCTGAGAAAATTTGAAATTTCCTGAGAATTTTCTTTTGCTCAAAACACGACGTTTTCACTGCTAAACGCAAGCTTTGGACGAGAAAAGCACATTTTGGCTGTTCAAAACACTGTTTTGCTGGAAAAAAAAACTTTTTAGCCCAAAAAACTGAAAAATGGCCATTTTGGCTCTCAAAACCAGGTTTTTCGCTTACGGCGTGACCTGTTTGCTGAAACCCCCACTTTTTGCTCATGATAATACCTCTTGAGATAAAAACACGACGTTTTGGCGAAAAAAAATTCGGTTTTGGCTGAGTAAAGGTGCTTTTTGGTCAAAAAAGTTGTTTTTTGCTGAGAAAATTTGAAATTTCCTGAGAATTTTCTTTTGCTCAAAACACGACGTTTTCACTGCTAAACGCAAGCTTTGGACGAGAAAAGCACATTTTGGCTGTTCAAAACACTGTTTTGCTGGAAAAAAAAACTTTTTAGCCCAAAAAACTGAAAAATGGCCATTTTGGCTCTCAAAACCAGGTTTTTCGCTTACGGCGTGACCTGTTTGCTGAAACCCCCACTTTTTGCTCATGATAATACCTCTTGAGATAAAAACACAACGTTTTGGCGAAAAAAAATTCGGTTTTGGCTGAGTAAAGGTGCTTTTTGGTCAAAAAAGTTGTTTTTTGCTGAGAAAATTTGAAATTTCCTGAGAATTTTCTTTTGCTCAAAACACGACGTTTTCACTGCTAAACGCAAGCTTTGGACGAGAAAAGCACATTTTGGCTGTTCAAAACACTGTTTTGCTGGAAAAAAAAACTTTTTAGCCCAAAAAACTGAAAAATGGCCATTTTGGCTCTCAAAACCAGGTTTTTCGCTTACGGCGTGACCTGTTTGCTGAAACCCCCACTTTTTGTTCATGATAATACCTCTTGAGATAAAAACACGACGTTTTGGCGAAAAAAAATTCGGTTTTGGCTGAGTAAAGGTGCTTTTTGGTCAAAAAAGTTGTTTTTTGCTGAGAAAATTTGAAATTTCCTGAGAATTTTCTTTTGCTCAAAACACGACGTTTTCACTGCTAAACGCAAGCTTTGGACGAGAAAAGCACATTTTGGCTGTTCAAAACACTGTTTTGCTGGAAAAAAAAACTTTTTAGCCCAAAAAACTGAAAAATGGCCATTTTGGCTCTCAAAACCAGGTTTTTCGCTTACGGCGTGACCTGTTTGCTGAAACCCCCACTTTTTGCTCATGATAATACCTCTTGAGATAAAAACACGACGTTTTGGCGAAAAAAAATTCGGTTTTGGCTGAGTAAAGGTGCTTTTTGGTCAAAAAAGTTGTTTTTTGCTGAGAAAATTTGAAATTTCCTGAGAATTTTCTTTTGCTCAAAACACGACGTTTTCACTGCTAAACGCAAGCTTTGGACGAGAAAAGCACATTTTGGCTGTTCAAAACACTGTTTTGCTGGAAAAAAAAACTTTTTAGCCCAAAAAACTGAAAAATGGCCATTTTGGCTCTCAAAACCAGGTTTTTCGCTTACGGCGTGACCTGTTTGCTGAAACCCCCACTTTTTGCTCATGATAATACCTCTTGAGATAAAAACACGACGTTTTGGCGAAAAAAAATTCGGTTTTGGCTGAGTAAAGGTGCTTTTTGGTCAAAAAAGTTGTTTTTTGCTGAGAAAATTTGAAATTTCCTGAGAATTTTCTTTTGCTCAAAACACGACGTTTTCACTGCTAAACGCAAGCTTTGGACGAGAAAAGCACATTTTGGCTGTTCAAAACACTGTTTTGCTGGAAAAAAAAACTTTTTAGCCCAAAAAACTGAAAAATGGCCATTTTGGCTCTCAAAACCAGGTTTTTCGCTTACGGCGTGACCTGTTTGCTGAAACCCCCACTTTTTGCTCATGATAATACCTCTTGAGATAAAAAAACGACGTTTTGGCGAAAAAAAATTCGGTTTTGGCTGAGTAAAGGTGCTTTTTGGTCAAAAAAGTTGTTTTTTGCTGAGAAAATTTGAAATTTCCTGAGAATTTTCTTTTGCTCAAAACACGACGTTTTCACTGCTAAACGCAAGCTTTGGACGAGAAAAGCACATTTTGGCTGTTCAAAACACTGTTTTGCTGGAAAAAAAAACTTTTTAGCCCAAAAAACTGAAAAATGGCCATTTTGGCTCTCAAAACCAGGTTTTTCGCTTACGGCGTGACCTGTTTGCTGAAACCCCCACTTTTTGCTCATGATAATACCTCTTGAGATAAAAACACGACGTTTTGGCGAAAAAAAATTCGGTTTTGGCTGAGTAAAGGTGCTTTTTGGTCAAAAAAGTTGTTTTTTGCTGAGAAAATTTGAAATTTCCTGAGAATTTTCTTTTGCTCAAAACACGACGTTTTCACTGCTAAACGCAAGCTTTGGACGAGAAAAGCACATTTTGGCTGTTCAAAACACTGTTTTGCTGGAAAAAAAAACTTTTTAGCCCAAAAAACTGAAAAATGGCCATTTTGGCTCTCAAAACCAGGTTTTTCGCTTACGGTGTGACCTGTTTGCTGAAACCCCCACTTTTTGCTCATGATAATACCTCTTGAGATAAAAACACGACGTTTTGGCGAAAAAAAAATCGGTTTTGGCTGAGTAAAGGTGCTTTTTGGTCAAAAAAGTTGTTTTTTGCTGAGAAAATTTGAAATTTCCTGAGAATTTTCTTTTGCTCAAAACACGACGTTTTCACTGCTAAACGCAAGCTTTGGACGAGAAAAGCACATTTTGGCTGTTCAAAACACTGTTTTGCTGGAAAAAAAAACTTTTTAGCCCAAAAAACTGAAAAATGGCCATTTTGGCTCTCAAAACCAGGTTTTTCGCTTACGGTGTGACCTGTTTGCTGAAACCCCCACTTTTTGCTCATGATAATACCTCTTGAGATAAAAACACGACGTTTTGGCGAAAAAAAATTCGGTTTTGGCTGAGTAAAGGTGCTTTTTGGTCAAAAAAGTTGTTTTTTGCTGAGAAAATTTGAAATTTCCTGAGAATTTTCTTTTGCTCAAAACACGACGTTTTCACTGCTAAACGCAAGCTTTGGACGAGAAAAGCACATTTTGGCTGTTCAAAACACTGTTTTGCTGGAAAAAAAAACTTTTTAGCCCAAAAAACTGAAAAATGGCCATTTTGGCTCTCAAAACCAGGTTTTTCGCTTACGGTGTGACCTGTTTGCTGAAACCCCCACTTTTTGCTCATGATAATACCTCTTGAGATAAAAACACGACGTTTTGGCGAAAAAAAATTCGGTTTTGGCTGAGTAAAGGTGCTTTTTGGTCAAAAAAGTTGTTTTTTGCTGAGAAAATTGAAATTTCCTGAGAATTTTCTTTTGCTCAAAACACGACGTTTTCACTGCTAAACGCAAGCTTTGGACGAGAAAAGCACATTTTGGCTGTTCAAAACACTGTTTTGCTGGAAAAAAAAACTTTTTAGCCCAAAAAACTGAAAAATGGCCATTTTGGCTCTCAAAACCAGGTTTTTCGCTTACGGTGTGACCTGTTTGCTGAAACCCCCACTTTTTGCTCATGATAATACCTCTTGAGATAAAAACACGACGTTTTGGCGAAAAAAAATTCGGTTTTGGCTGAGTAAAGGTGCTTTTTGGTCAAAAAAGTTGTTTTTTGCTGAGAAAATTTGAAATTTCCTGAGAATTTTCTTTTGCTCAAAACACGACGTTTTCACTGCTAAACGCAAGCTTTGGACGAGAAAAGCACATTTTGGCTGTTCAAAACACTGTTTTGCTGGAAAAAAAAACTTTTTAGCCCAAAAAACTGAAAAATGGCCATTTTGGCTCTCAAAACCAGGTTTTTCGCTTACGGTGTGACCTGTTTGCTGAAACCCCCACTTTTTGCTCATGATAATACCTCTTGAGATAAAAACACGACGTTTTGGCGAAAAAAAATTCGGTTTTGGCTGAGTAAAGGTGCTTTTTGGTCAAAAAAGTTGTTTTTTGCTGAGAAAATTTGAAATTTCCTGAGAATTTTCTTTTGCTCAAAACACGACGTTTTCACTGCTAAACGCAAGCTTTGGACGAGAAAAGCACATTTTGGCTGTTCAAAACACTGTTTTGCTGGAAAAAAAAACTTTTTAGCCCAAAAAACTGAAAAATGGCCATTTTGGCTCTCAAAACCAGGTTTTTCGCTTACGGTGTGACCTGTTTGCTGAAACCCCCACTTTTTGCTCATGATAATACCTCTTGAGATAAAAACACGACGTTTTGGCGAAAAAAAATTCGGTTTTGGCTGAGTAAAGGTGCTTTTTGGTCAAAAAAGTTGTTTTTTGCTGAGAAAATTTGAAATTTCCTGAGAATTTTCTTTTGCTCAAAACACGACGTTTTCACTGCTAAACGCAAGCTTTGGACGAGAAAAGCACATTTTGGCTGTTCAAAACACTGTTTTGCTGGAAAAAAAAACTTTTTAGCCCAAAAAACTGAAAAATGGCCATTTTGGCTCTCAAAACCAGGTTTTTCGCTTACGGTGTGACCTGTTTGCTGAAACCCCCACTTTTTGCTCATGATAATACCTCTTGAGATAAAAACACGACGTTTTGGCGAAAAAAAATTCGGTTTTGGCTGAGTAAAGGTGCTTTTTGGTCAAAAAAGTTGTTTTTGCTGAGAAAATTTGAAATTTCCTGAGAATTTTCTTTTGCTCAAAACACGACGTTTTCACTGCTAAACGCAAGCTTTGGACGAGAAAAGCACATTTTGGCTGTTCAAAACACTGTTTTGCTGGAAAAAAAAACTTTTTAGCCCAAAAAACTGAAAAATGGCCATTTTGGCTCTCAAAACCAGGTTTTTCGCTTACGGTGTGACCTGTTTGCTGAAACCCCCACTTTTTGCTCATGATAATACCTCTTGAGATAAAAACACGACGTTTTGGCGAAAAAAAATTCGGTTTTGGCTGAGTAAAGGTGCTTTTTGGTCAAAAAAGTTGTTTTTTGCTGAGAAAATTTGAAATTTCCTGAGAATTTTCTTTTGCTCAAAACACGACGTTTTCACTGCTAAACGCAAGCTTTGGACGAGAAAAGCACATTTTGGCTGTTCAAAACACTGTTTTGCTGGAAAAAAAAACTTTTTAGCCCAAAAAACTGAAAAATGGCCATTTTGGCTCTCAAAACCAGGTTTTTCGCTTACGGTGTGACCTGTTTGCTGAAACCCCCACTTTTTGCTCATGATAATACCTCTTGAGATAAAAACACGACGTTTTGGCGAAAAAAAATTCGGTTTTGGCTGAGTAAAGGTGCTTTTTGGTCAAAAAAGTTGTTTTTTGCTGAGAAAATTTGAAATTTCCTGAGAATTTTCTTTTGCTCAAAACACGACGTTTTCACTGCTAAACGCAAGCTTTGGACGAGAAAAGCACATTTTGGCTGTTCAAAACACTGTTTTGCTGGAAAAAAAACTTTTTAGCCCAAAAAACTGAAAAATGGCCATTTTGGCTCTCAAAACCAGGTTTTTCGCTTACGGCGTGACCTGTTTGCTGAAACCCCCACTTTTTGCTCATGATAATACCTCTTGAGATAAAAACACGACGTTTTGGCGAAAAAAAATTCGGTTTTGGCTGAGTAAAGGTGCTTTTTGGTCAAAAAAGTTGTTTTTTGCTGAGAAAATTTGAAATTTCCTGAGAATTTTCTTTTGCTCAAAACACGACGTTTTCACTGCTAAACGCAAGCTTTGGACGAGAAAAGCACATTTTGGCTGTTCAAAACACTGTTTTGCTGGAAAAAAAAACTTTTTAGCCCAAAAAACTGAAAAATGGCCATTTTGGCTCTCAAAACCAGGTTTTTCGCTTACGGTGTGACCTGTTTGCTGAAACCCCCACTTTTTGCTCATGATAATACCTCTTGAGATAAAAACACGACGTTTTGGCGAAAAAAAATTCGGTTTTGGCTGAGTAAAGGTGCTTTTTGGTCAAAAAAGTTGTTTTTTGCTGAGAAAATTTGAAATTTCCTGAGAATTTTCTTTTGCTCAAAACACGAAGTTTTCACTGCTAAACGCAAGCTTTGGACGAGAAAAGCACATTTTGGCTGTTCAAAACACTGTTTTGCTGGAAAAAAAAACTTTTTAGCCCAAAAAACTGAAAAATGGCCATTTTGGCTCTCAAAACCAGGTTTTTCGCTTACGGTGTGACCTGTTTGCTGAAACCCCCACTTTTTGCTCATGATAATACCTCTTGAGATAAAAACACGACGTTTTGGCGAAAAAAAATTCGGTTTTGGCTGAGTAAAGGTGCTTTTTGGTCAAAAAAGTTGTTTTTTGCTGAGAAAATTTGAAATTTCCTGAGAATTTTCTTTTGCTCAAAACACGACGTTTTCACTGCTAAACGCAAGCTTTGGACGAGAAAAGCACATTTTGGCTGTTCAAAACACTGTTTTGCTGGAAAAAAACACTTTTTAGCCCAAAAAACTGAAAAATGGCCATTTTGGCTCTCAAAACCAGGTTTTTCGCTTACGGCGTGACCTGTTTGCTGAAACCCCCACTTTTTGCTCATGATAATACCTCTTGAGATAAAAACACGACGTTTTGGCGAAAAAAAATTCGGTTTTGGCTGAGTAAAGGTGCTTTTTGGTCAAAAAAGTTGTTTTTTGCTGAGAAAATTTGAAATTTCCTGAGAATTTTCTTTTGCTCAAAACACGACGTTTTCACTGCTAAACGCAAGCTTTGGACGAGAAAAGCACATTTTGGCTGTTCAAAACACTGTTTTGCTGGGAAAAAAAACTTTTTAGCCCAAAAAACTGAAAAATGGCCATTTTGGCTCTCAAAACCAGGTTTTTCGCTTACGGTGTGACCTGTTTGCTGAAACCCCCACTTTTTGCTCATGATAATACCTCTTGAGATAAAAACACGACGTTTTGGCGAAAAAAAATTCGGTTTTGGCTGAGTAAAGGTGCTTTTTGGTCAAAAAAGTTGTTTTTTGCTGAGAAAATTTGAAATTTCCTGAGAATTTTCTTTTGCTCAAAACACGACGTTTTCACTGCTAAACGCAAGCTTTGGACGAGAAAAGCACATTTTGGCTGTTCAAAACACTGTTTTGCTGGAAAAAAAAACTTTTTAGCCCAAAAAACTGAAAAATGGCCATTTTGGCTCTCAAAACCAGGTTTTTCGCTTACGGTGTGACCTGTTTGCTGAAACCCCCACTTTTTGCTCATGATAATACCTCTTGAGATAAAAACACGACGTTTTGGCGAAAAAAAATTCGGTTTTGGCTGAGTAAAGGTGCTTTTTGGTCAAAAAAGTTGTTTTTTGCTGAGAAAATTTGAAATTTCCTGAGAATTTTCTTTTGCTCAAAACACGACGTTTTCACTGCTAAACGCAAGCTTTGGACGAGAAAAGCACATTTTGGCTGTTCAAAACACTGTTTTGCTGGAAAAAAAAACTTTTTAGCCCAAAAAACTCAAAAATGGCCATTTTGGCTCTCAAAACCAGGTTTTTCGCTTGCGGTGTGACCTGTTTGCTGAAACCCCCACTTTTTGCTCATGATAATACCTCTTGAGATAAAAACACGACGTTTTGGCGAAAAAAAATTCGGTTTTGGCTGAGTAAAGGTGCTTTTTGGTCAAAAAAGTTGTTTTTTGCTGAGAAAATTTGAAATTTCCTGAGAATTTTCTTTTGCTCAAAACACGACGTTTTCACTGCTAAACGCAAGCTTTGGACGAGAAAAGCACATTTTGGCTGTTCAAAACACTGTTTTGCTGGAAAAAAAAACTTTTTAGCCCAAAAAACTGAAAAATGGCCATTTTGGCTCTCAAAACCAGGTTTTTCGCTTACGGTGTGACCTGTTTGCTGAAACCCCCACTTTTTGCTCATGATAATACCTCTTGAGATAAAAACACGACGTTTTGGCGAAAAAAAATTCGGTTTTGGCTGAGTAAAGGTGCTTTTTGGTCAAAAAAGTTGTTTTTTGCTGAGAAAATTTGAAATTTCCTGAGAATTTTCTTTTGCTCAAAACACGACGTTTTCACTGCTAAACGCAAGCTTTGGACGAGAAAAGCACATTTTGGCTGTTCTAAACACTGTTTTGCTGGGAAAAAAAACTTTTTAGCCCAAAAAACTGAAAAATGGCCATTTTGGCTCTCAAAACCAGGTTTTTCGCTTACGGTGTGACCTGTTTGCTGAAACCCCCACTTTTTGCTCATGATAATACCTCTTGAGATAAAAACACGACGTTTTGGCGAAAAAAAATTCGGTTTTGGCTGAGTAAAGGTGCTTTTTGGTCAAAAAAGTTGTTTTTTGCTGAGAAAATTTGAAATTTCCTGAGAATTTTCTTTTGCTCAAAACACGACGTTTTCACTGCTAAACGCAAGCTTTGGACGAGAAAAGCACATTTTGGCTGTTCAAAACACTGTTTTGCTGGAAAAAAACACTTTTTAGCCCAAAAAACTGAAAAATGGCCATTTTGGCTCTCAAAACCAGGTTTTTCGCTTACGGTGTGACCTGTTTGCTGAAACCCCCACTTTTTGCTCATGATAATACCTCTTGAGATAAAAACACGACGTTTTGGCGAAAAAAAATTCGGTTTTGGCTGAGTAAAGGTGCTTTTTGGTCAAAAAAGTTGTTTTTTGCTGAGAAAATTTGAAATTTCCTGAGAATTTTCTTTTGCTCAAAACACGACGTTTTCACTGCTAAACGCAAGCTTTGGACGAGAAAAGCACATTTTGGCTGTTCAAAACACTGTTTTGCTGGAAAAAAACACTTTTTAGCCCAAAAAACTGAAAAATGGCCATTTTGGCTCTCAAAACCAGGTTTTTCGCTTACGGTGTGACCTGTTTGCTGAAACCCCCACTTTTTGCTCATGATAATACCTCTTGAGATAAAAACACGACGTTTTGGCGAAAAAAAATTCGGTTTTGGCTGAGTAAAGGTGCTTTTTGGTCAAAAAAGTTGTTTTTTGCTGAGAAAATTTGAAATTTCCTGAGAATTTTCTTTTGCTCAAAACACGACGTTTTCACTGCTAAACGCAAGCTTTGGACGAGAAAAGCACATTTTGGCTGTTCAAAACACTGTTTTGCTGGAAAAAAAAACTTTTTAGCCCAAAAAACTGAAAAATGGCCATTTTGGCTCTCAAAACCAGGTTTTTCGCTTACGTTGTGACCTGTTTGCTGAAACCCCCACTTTTTGCTCATGATAATACCTCTTGAGATAAAAACACGACGTTTTGGCGAAAAAAAATTCGGTTTTGGCTGAGTAAAGGTGCTTTTTGGTCAAAAAAGTTGTTTTTTGCTGAGAAAATTTGAAATTTCCTGAGAATTTTCTTTTGCTCAAAACACGACGTTTTCACTGCTAAACGCAAGCTTTGGACGAGAAAAGCACATTTTGGCTGTTCAAAACACTGTTTTGCTGGAAAAAAACACTTTTTAGCCCAAAAAACTGAAAAATGGCCATTTTGGCTCTCAAAACCAGGTTTTTCGCTTACGGTGTGACCTGTTTGCTGAAACCCCCACTTTTTGCTCATGATAATACCTCTTGAGATAAAAACACGACGTTTTGGCGAAAAAAAATTCGGTTTTGGCTGAGTAAAGGTGCTTTTTGGTCAAAAAAGTTGTTTTTTGCTGAGAAAATTTGAAATTTCCTGAGAATTTTCTTTTGCTCAAAACACGACGTTTTCACTGCTAAACGCAAGCTTTGGACGAGAAAAGCACATTTTGGCTGTTCAAAACACTGTTTTGCTGGAAAAAAACACTTTTTAGCCCAAAAAACTGAAAAATGGCCATTTTGGCTCTCAAAACCAGGTTTTTCGCTTACGGTGTGACCTGTTTGCTGAAACCCCCACTTTTTGCTCATGATAATACCTCTTGAGATAAAAACACGACGTTTTGGCGAAAAAAAATTCGGTTTTGGCTGAGTAAAGGTGCTTTTTGGTCAAAAAAGTTGTTTTTTGCTGAGAAAATTTGAAATTTCCTGAGAATTTTCTTTTGCTCAAAACACGACGTTTTCACTGCTAAACGCAAGCTTTGGACGAGAAAAGCACATTTTGGCTGTTCAAAACACTGTTTTGCTGGAAAAAAACACTTTTTAGCCCAAAAAACTGAAAAATGGCCATTTTGGCTCTCAAAACCAGGTTTTTCGCTTACGGTGTGACCTGTTTGCTGAAACCCCCACTTTTTGCTCATGATAATACCTCTTGAGATAAAAACACGACGTTTTGGCGAAAAAAAATTCGGTTTTGGCTGAGTAAAGGTGCTTTTTGGTCAAAAAAGTTGTTTTTTGCTGAGAAAATTTGAAATTTCCTGAGAATTTTCTTTTGCTCAAAACACGACGTTTTCACTGCTAAACGCAAGCTTTGGACGAGAAAAGCACATTTTGGCTGTTCAAAACACTGTTTTGCTGGAAAAAAAAACTTTTTAGCCCAAAAAACTGAAAAATGGCCATTTTGGCTCTCAAAACCAGGTTTTTCGCTTACGGTGTGACCTGTTTGCTGAAACCCCCACTTTTTGCTCATGATAATACCTCTTGAGATAAAAACACGACGTTTTGGCGAAAAAAAATTCGGTTTTGGCTGAGTAAAGGTGCTTTTTGGTCAAAAAAGTTGTTTTTTGCTGAGAAAATTTGAAATTTCCTGAGAATTTTCTTTTGCTCAAAACACGACGTTTTCACTGCTAAACGCAAGCTTTGGACGAGAAAAGCACATTTTGGCTGTTCAAAACACTGTTTTGCTGGAAAAAAAAACTTTTTAGCCCAAAAAACTGAAAAATGGCCATTTTGGCTCTCAAAACCAGGTTTTTCGCTTACGGTGTGACCTGTTTGCTGAAACCCCCACTTTTTGCTCATGATAATACCTCTTGAGATAAAAACACGACGTTTTGGCGAAAAAAAATTCGGTTTTGGCTGAGTAAAGGTGCTTTTTGGTCAAAAAAGTTGTTTTTTGCTGAGAAAATTTGAAATTTCCTGAGAATTTTCTTTTGCTCAAAACACGACGTTTTCACTGCTAAACGCAAGCTTTGGACGAGAAAAGCACATTTTGGCTGTTCAAAACACTGTTTTGCTGGAAAAAAACACTTTTTAGCCCAAAAAACTGAAAAATGGCCATTTTGGCTCTCAAAACCAGGTTTTTCGCTTAAGGTGTGACCTGTTTGCTGAAACCCCCACTTTTTGCTCATGATAATACCTCTTGAGATAAAAACACGACGTTTTGGCGAAAAAAAATTCGGTTTTGGCTGAGTAAAGGTGCTTTTTGGTCAAAAAAGTTGTTTTTTGCTGAGAAAATTTGAAATTTCCTGAGAATTTTCTTTTGCTCAAAACACGACGTTTTCACTGCTAAACGCAAGCTTTGGACGAGAAAAGCACATTTTGGCTGTTCAAAACACTGTTTTGCTGGAAAAAAAAACTTTTTAGCCCAAAAAACTGAAAAATGGCCATTTTGGCTCTCAAAACCAGGTTTTTCGCTTACGGTGTGACCTGTTTGCTGAAACCTCCACTTTTTGCTCATGATAATACCTCTTGAGATAAAAACACGACGTTTTGGCGAAAAAAAATTCGGTTTTGGCTGAGTAAAGGTGCTTTTTGGTCAAAAAAGTTGTTTTTTGCTGAGAAAATTTGAAATTTCCTGAGAATTTTCTTTTGCTCAAAACACGACGTTTTCACTGCTAAACGCAAGCTTTGGACGAGAAAAGCACATTTTGGCGGTTCAAAACACTGTTTTGCTGGAAAAAAAAACTTTTTAGCCCAAAAAACTGAAAAATGGCCATTTTGGCTCTCAAAACCAGGTTTTTCGCTTACGGTGTGACCTGTTTGCTGAAACCCCCACTTTTTGCTCATGATAATACCTCTTGAGATAAAAACACGACGTTTTGGCGAAAAAAAATTCGGTTTTGGCTGAGTAAAGGTGCTTTTTGGTCAAAAAAGTTGTTTTTTGCTGAGAAAATTTGAAATTTCCTGAGAATTTTCTTTTGCTCAAAACACGACGTTTTCACTGCTAAACGCAAGCTTTGGACGAGAAAAGCACATTTTGGCTGTTCAAAACACTGTTTTGCTGGAAAAAAAAACTTTTTAGCCCAAAAAACTGAAAAATGGCCATTTTGGCTCTCAAAACCAGGTTTTTCGCTTACGGCGTGACCTGTTTGCTGAAACCCCCACTTTTTGCTCATGATAATACCTCTTGAGATAAAAACACGACGTTTTGGCGAAAAAAAATTCGGTTTTGGCTGAGTAAAGGTGCTTTTTGGTCAAAAAAGTTGTTTTTTGCTGAGAAAATTTGAAATTTCCTGAGAATTTTCTTTTGCTCAAAACACGACGTTTTCACTGCTAAACGCAAGCTTTGGACGAGAAAAGCACATTTTGGCTGTTCAAAACACTGTTTTGCTGGAAAAAAAAACTTTTTAGCCCAAAAAACTGAAAAATGGCCATTTTGGCTCTCAAAACCAGGTTTTTCGCTTACGGTGTGACCTGTTTGCTGAAACCCCCACTTTTTGCTCATGATAATACCTCTTGAGATAAAAACACGACGTTTTGGCGAAAAAAAATTCGGTTTTGGCTGAGTAAAGGTGCTTTTTGGTCAAAAAAGTTGTTTTTTGCTGAGAAAATTTGAAATTTCCTGAGAATTTTCTTTTGCTCAAAACACGACGTTTTCACTGCTAAACGCAAGCTTTGGACGAGAAAAGCACATTTTGGCTGTTCAAAACACTGTTTTGCTGGAAAAAAAAACTTTTTAGCCCAAAAAACTGAAAAATGGCCATTTTGGCTCTCAAAACCAGGTTTTTCGCTTACGGTGTGACCTGTTTGCTGAAACCCCCACTTTTTGCTCATGATAATACCTCTTGAGATAAAAACACGACGTTTTGGCGAAAAAAAATTCGGTTTTGGCTGAGTAAAGGTGCTTTTTGGTCAAAAAAGGTGCTTTTTGGTCAAAAAAGTTGTTTTTTGCTGAGAAAATTTGAAATTTCCTGAGAATTTTCTTTTGCTCAAAACACGACGTTTTCACTGCTAAACGCAAGCTTTGGACGAGAAAAGCACATTTTGGCTGTTCAAAACACTGTTTTGCTGGAAAAAAAAACTTTTTAGCCCAAAAAACTGAAAAATGGCCATTTTGGCTCTCAAAACCAGGTTTTTCGCTTACGGTGTGACCTGTTTGCTGAAACCCCCACTTTTTGCTCATGATAATACCTCTTGAGATAAAAACACGACGTTTTGGCGAAAAAAAATTCGGTTTTGGCTGAGTAAAGGTGCTTTTTGGTCAAAAAAGTTGTTTTTTGCTGAGAAAATTTGAAATTTCCTGAGAATTTTCTTTTGCTCAAAACACGACGTTTTCACTGCTAAACGCAAGCTTTGGACGAGAAAAGCACATTTTGGCTGTTCAAAACACTGTTTTGCTGGAAAAAAAAACTTTTTAGCCCAAAAAACTGAAAAATGGCCATTTTGGCTCTCAAAACCAGGTTTTTCGCTTACGGTGTGACCTGTTTGCTGAAACCCCCACTTTTTGCTCATGATAATACCTCTTGAGATAAAAACACGACGTTTTGGCGAAAAAAAATTCGGTTTTGGCTGAGTAAAGGTGCTTTTTGGTCAAAAAAGTTGTTTTTTGCTGAGAAAATTTGAAATTTCCTGAGAATTTTCTTTTGCTCAAAACACGACGTTTTCACTGCTAAACGCAAGCTTTGGACGAGAAAAGCACATTTTGGCTGTTCAAAACACTGTTTTGCTGGAAGAAAAAACTTTTTAGCCCAAAAAACTGAAAAATGGCCATTTTGGCTCTCAAAACCAGGTTTTTCGCTTACGGTGTGACCTGTTTGCTGAAACCCCCACTTTTTGCTCATGATAATACCTCTTGAGATAAAAACACGACGTTTTGGCGAAAAAAAATTCGGTTTTGGCTGAGTAAAGGTGCTTTTTGGTCAAAAAAGTTGTTTTTTGCTGAGAAAATTTGAAATTTCCTGAGAATTTTCTTTTGCTCAAAACACGACGTTTTCACTGCTAAACGCAAGCTTTGGACGAGAAAAGCACATTTTGGCTGTTCAAAACACTGTTTTGCTGGAAGAAAAAACTTTTTAGCCCAAAAAACTGAAAAATGGCCATTTTGGCTCTCAAAACCAGGTTTTTCGCTTACGGTGTGACCTGTTTGCTGAAACCCCCACTTTTTGATCATGATAATACCTCTTGAGATAAAAACACGACGTTTTGGCGAAAAAAAATTCGGTTTTGGCTGAGTAAAGGTGCTTTTTGGTCAAAAAAGTTGTTTTTTGCTGAGAAAATTTGAAATTTCCTGAGAATTTTCTTTTGCTCAAAACACGACGTTTTCACTGCTAAACGCAAGCTTTGGACGAGAAAAGCACATTTTGGCTGTTCAAAACACTGTTTTGCTGGAAGAAAAAACTTTTTAGCCCAAAAAACTGAAAAATGGCCATTTTGGCTCTCAAAACCAGGTTTTTCGCTTACGGTGTGACCTGTTTGCTGAAACCCCCACTTTTTGATCATGATAATACCTCTTGAGATAAAAACACGACGTTTTGGCGAAAAAAAATTCGGTTTTGGCTGAGTAAAGGTGCTTTTTGGTCAAAAAAGTTGTTTTTTGCTGAGAAAATTTGAAATTTCCTGAGAATTTTCTTTTGCTCAAAACACGACGTTTTCACTGCTAAACGCAAGCTTTGGACGAGAAAAGCACATTTTGGCTGTTCAAAACACTGTTTTGCTGGAAAAAAAAACTTTTTAGCCCAAAAAACTGAAAAATGGCCATTTTGGCTCTCAAAACCAGGTTTTTCGCTTACGGTGTGACCTGTTTGCTGAAACCCCCACTTTTTGCTCATGATAATACCTCTTGAGATAAAAACACGACGTTTTGGCGAAAAAAAATTCGGTTTTGGCTGAGTAAAGGTGCTTTTTGGTCAAAAAAGTTGTTTTTTGCTGAGAAAATTTGAAATTTCCTGAGAATTTTCTTTTGCTCAAAACACGACGTTTTCACTGCTAAACGCAAGCTTTGGACGAGAAAAGCACATTTTGGCCGTTCAAAACACTGTTTTGCTGGGAAAAAAAACTTTTTAGCCCAAAAAACTGAAAAATGGCCATTTTGGCTCTCAAAACCAGGTTTTTCGCTTACGGTGTGACCTGTTTGCTGAAACCCCCACTTTTTGCTCATGATAATACCTCTTGAGATAAAAACACGACGTTTTGGCGAAAAAAAATTCGGTTTTGGCTGAGTAAAGGTGCTTTTTGGTCAAAAAAGTTGTTTTTTGCTGAGAAAATTTGAAATTTCCTGAGAATTTTCTTTTGCTCAAAACACGACGTTTTCACTGCTAAACGCAAGCTTTGGACGAGAAAAGCACATTTTGGCTGTTCAAAACACTGTTTTGCTGGAAAAAAAAACTTTTTAGCCCAAAAAACTGAAAAATGGCCATTTTGGCTCTCAAAACCAGGTTTTTCGCTTACGGTGTGACCTGTTTGCTGAAACCCCCACTTTTTGCTCATGATAATACCTCTTGAGATAAAAACACGACGTTTTGGCGAAAAAAAATTCGGTTTTGGCTGAGTAAAGGTGCTTTTTGGTCAAAAAAGTTGTTTTTTGCTGAGAAAATTTGAAATTTCCTGAGAATTTTCTTTTGCTCAAAACACGACGTTTTCACTGCTAAACGCAAGCTTTGGACGAGAAAAGCACATTTTGGCTGTTCAAAACACTGTTTTGCTGGAAAAAAAAACTTTTTAGCCCAAAAAACTGAAAAATGGCCATTTTGGCTCTCAAAACCAGGTTTTTCGCTTACGGTGTGACCTGTTTGCTGAAACCCCCACTTTTTGCTCATGATAATACCTCTTGAGATAAAAACACGACGTTTTGGCGAAAAAAAATTCGGTTTTGGCTGAGTAAAGGTGCTTTTTGGTCAAAAAAGTTGTCTTTTGCTGAGAAAATTTGAAATTTCCTGAGAATTTTCTTTTGCTCAAAACACGACGTTTTCACTGCTAAACGCAAGCTTTGGACGAGAAAAGCACATTTTGGCTGTTCAAAACACTGTTTTGCTGGAAAAAAAAACTTTTTAGCCCAAAAAACTGAAAAATGGCCATTTTGGCTCTCAAAACCAGGTTTTTCGCTTACGGTGTGACCTGTTTGCTGAAACCCCCACTTTTTGCTCATGATAATACCTCTTGAGATAAAAACACGACGTTTTGGCGAAAAAAAATTCGGTTTTGGCTGAGTAAAGGTGCTTTTTGGTCAAAAAAGTTGTTTTTTGCTGAGAAAATTTGAAATTTCCTGAGAATTTTCTTTTGCTCAAAACACGACGTTTTCACTGCTAAACGCAAGCTTTGGACGAGAAAAGCACATTTTGGCTGTTCAAAACACTGTTTTGCTGGAAAAAAAAACTTTTTAGCCCAAAAAACTGAAAAATGGCCATTTTGGCTCTCAAAACCAGGTTTTTCGCTTACGGTGTGACCTGTTTGCTGAAACCCCCACTTTTTGCTCATGATAATACCCCTTGAGATAAAAACACGACGTTTTGGCGAAAAAAAATTCGGTTTTGGCTGAGTAAAGGTGCTTTTTGGTCAAAAAAGTTGTCTTTTGCTGAGAAAATTTGAAATTTCCTGAGAATTTTCTTTTGCTCAAAACACGACGTTTTCACTGCTAAACGCAAGCTTTGGACAAGAAAAGCACATTTTGGCTGTTCAAAACACTGTTTTGCTGGAAAAAAAAACTTTTTAGCCCAAAAAACTGAAAAATGGCCATTTTGGCTCTCAAAACCAGGTTTTTCGCTTACGGTGTGACCTGTTTGCTGAAACCCCCACTTTTTGCTCATGATAATACCTCTTGAGATAAAAACACGACGTTTTGGCGAAAAAAAATTCGGTTTTGGCTGAGTAAAGGTGCTTTTTGGTCAAAAAAGTTGTCTTTTGCTGAGAAAATTTGAAATTTCCTGAGAATTTGCTTTTGCTCAAAACACGACGTTTTCACTGCTAAACGCAAGCTTTGGACGAGAAAAGCACATTTTGGCTGTTCAAAACACTGTTTTGCTGGAAAAAAAAACTTTTTAGCCCAAAAAACTGAAAAATGGCCATTTTGGCTCTCAAAACCAGGTTTTTCGCTTACGGTGTGACCTGTTTGCTGAAACCCCCACTTTTTGATCATGATAATACCTCTTGAGATAAAAACACGACGTTTTGGCGAAAAAAAATTCGGTTTTGGCTGAGTAAAGGTGCTTTTTGGTCAAAAAAGTTGTCTTTTGCTGAGAAAATTTGAAATTTCCTGAGAATTTTCTTTTGCTCAAAACACGACGTTTTCACTGCTAAACGCAAGCTTTGGACGAGAAAAGCACATTTTGGCTGTTCAAAACACTGTTTTGCTGGAAAAAAAAACTTTTTAGCCCAAAAAACTGAAAAATGGCCATTTTGGCTCTCAAAACCAGGTTTTTCGCTTACGGTGTGACCTGTTTGCTGAAACCCCCACTTTTTGCTCATGATAATACCTCTTGAGATAAAAACACGACGTTTTGGCGAAAAAAAATTCGGTTTTGGCTGAGTAAAGGTGCTTTTTGGTCAAAAAAGTTGTTTTTTGCTGAGAAAATTTGAAATTTCCTGAGAATTTTCTTTTGCTCAAAACACGACGTTTTCACTGCTAAACGCAAGCTTTGGACGAGAAAAGCACATTTTGGCTGTTCAAAACACTGTTTTGCTGGAAAAAAAAACTTTTTAGCCCAAAAAACTGAAAAATGGCCATTTTGGCTCTCAAAACCAGGTTTTTCGCTTACGGTGTGACCTGTTTGCTGAAACCCCCACTTTTTGCTCATGATAATACCCCTTGAGATAAAAACACGACGTTTTGGCGAAAAAAAATTCGGTTTTGGCTGAGTAAAGGTGCTTTTTGGTCAAAAAAGTTGTCTTTTGCTGAGAAAATTTGAAATTTCCTGAGAATTTTCTTTTGCTCAAAACACGACGTTTTCACTGCTAAACGCAAGCTTTGGACGAGAAAAGCACATTTTGGCTGTTCAAAACACTGTTTTGCTGGAAAAAAAAACTTTTTAGCCCAAAAAACTGAAAAATGGCCATTTTGGCTCTCAAAACCAGGTTTTTCGCTTACGGTGTGACCTGTTTGCTGAAACCCCCACTTTTTGCTCATGATAATACCTCTTGAGATAAAAACACGACGTTTTGGCGAAAAAAAATTCGGTTTTGGCTGAGTAAAGGTGCTTTTTGGTCAAAAAAGTTGTCTTTTGCTGAGAAAATTTGAAATTTCCTGAGAATTTTCTTTCGCTCAAAACACGACGTTTTCACTGCTAAACGCAAGCTTTGGACGAGAAAAGCACATTTTGGCTGTTCAAAACACTGTTTTGCTGGAAAAAAAAACTTTTTAGCCCAAAAAACTGAAAAATGGCCATTTTGGCTCTCAAAACCAGGTTTTTCGCTTACGGTGTGACCTGTTTGCTGAAACCCCCACTTTTTGCTCATGATAATACCTCTTGAGATAAAAACACGACGTTTTGGCGAAAAAAAATTCGGTTTTGGCTGAGTAAAGGTGCTTTTTGGTCAAAAAAGTTGTTTTTTGCTGAGAAAATTTGAAATTTCCTGAGAATTTTCTTTTGCTCAAAACACGACGTTTTCACTGCTAAACGCAAGCTTTGGACGAGAAAAGCACATTTTGGCTGTTCAAAACACTGTTTTGCTGGAAAAAAAAACTTTTTAGCCCAAAAAACTGAAAAATGGCCATTTTGGCTCTCAAAACCAGGTTTTTCGCTTACGGTGTGACCTGTTTGCTGAAACCCCCACTTTTTGCTCATGATAATACCTCTTGAGATAAAAACACGACGTTTTGGCGAAAAAAAATTCGGTTTTGGCTGAGTAAAGGTGCTTTTTGGTCAAAAAAGTTGTTTTTTGCTGAGAAAATTTGAAATTTCCTGAGAATTTTCTTTTGCTCAAAACACGACGTTTTCACTGCTAAACGCAAGCTTTGGACGAGAAAAGCACATTTTGGCTGTTCAAAACACTGTTTTGCTGGAAAAAAAAACTTTTTAGCCCAAAAAACTGAAAAATGGCCATTTTGGCTCTCAAAACCAGGTTTTTCGCTTACGGTGTGACCTGTTTGCTGTAACCCCCACTTTTTGCTCATGATAATACCCCTTGAGATAAAAACACGACGTTTTGGCGAAAAAAAATTCGGTTTTGGCTGAGTAAAGGTGCTTTTTGGTCAAAAAAGTTGTTTTTTGCTGAGAAAATTTGAAATTTCCTGAGAATTTTCTTTTGCTCAAAACACGACGTTTTCACTGCTAAACGCAAGCTTTGGACGAGAAAAGCACATTTTGGCTGTTCAAAACACTGTTTTGCTGGAAAAAAAAACTTTTTAGCCCAAAAAACTGAAAAATGGCCATTTTGGCTCTCAAAACCAGGTTTTTCGCTTACGGTGTGACCTGTTTGCTGAAACCCCCACTTTTTGCTCATGATAATACCTCTTGAGATAAAAACACGACGTTTTGGCGAAAAAAAATTCGGTTTTGGCTGAGTAAAGGTGCTTTTTGGTCAAAAAAGTTGTTTTTTGCTGAGAAAATTTGAAATTTCCTGAGAATTTTCTTTTGCTCAAAACACGACGTTTTCACTGCTAAACGCAAGCTTTGGACGAGAAAAGCACATTTTGGCTGTTCAAAACACTGTTTTGCTGGAAAAAAAAACTTTTTAGCCCAAAAAACTGAAAAATGGCCATTTTGGCTCTCAAAACCAGGTTTTTCGCTTACGGTGTGACCTGTTTGCTGAAACCCCCACTTTTTGCTCATGATAATACCCCTTGAGATAAAAACACGACGTTTTGGCGAAAAAAAATTCGGTTTTGGCTGAGTAAAGGTGCTTTTTGGTCAAAAAAGTTGTTTTTTGCTGAGAAAATTTGAAATTTCCTGAGAATTTTCTTTTGCTCAAAACACGACGTTTTCACTGCTAAACGCAAGCTTTGGACGAGAAAAGCACATTTTGGCTGTTCAAAACACTGTTTTGCTGGAAAAAAAAACTTTTTAGCCCAAAAAACTGAAAAATGGCCATTTTGGCTCTCAAAACCAGGTTTTTCGCTTACGGTGTGACCTGTTTGCTGAAACCCCCACTTTTTGCTCATGATAATACCTCTTGAGATAAAAACACGACGTTTTGGCGAAAAAAAATTCGGTTTTGGCTGAGTAAAGGTGCTTTTTGGTCAAAAAAGTTGTTTTTTGCTGAGAAAATTTGAAATTTCCTGAGAATTTTCTTTTGCTCAAAACACGAAGTTTTCACTGCTAAACGCAAGCTTTGGACGAGAAAAGCACATTTTGGCTGTTCAAAACACTGTTTTGCTGGAAAAAAAAACTTTTTAGCCCAAAAAACTGAAAAATGGCCATTTTGGCTCTCAAAACCAGGTTTTTCGCTTACGGTGTGACCTGTTTGCTGAAACCCCCACTTTTTGCTCATGATAATACCTCTTGAGATAAAAACACGACGTTTTGGCGAAAAAAAATTCGGTTTTGGCTGAGTAAAGGTGCTTTTTGGTCAAAAAAGTTGTTTTTTGCTGAGAAAATTTGAAATTTCCTGAGAATTTTCTTTTGCTCAAAACACGACGTTTTCACTGCTAAACGCAAGCTTTGGACGAGAAAAGCACATTTTGGCTGTTCAAAACACTGTTTTGCTGGAAAAAAAAACTTTTTAGCCCAAAAAACTGAAAAATGGCCATTTTGGCTCTCAAAACCAGGTTTTTCGCTTACGGTGTGACCTGTTTGCTGAAACCCCCACTTTTTGCTCATGATAATACCTCTTGAGATAAAAACACGACGTTTTGGCGAAAAAAAATTCGGTTTTGGCTGAGTAAAGGTGCTTTTTGGTCAAAAAAGTTGTTTTTTGCTGAGAAAATTTGAAATTTCCTGAGAATTTTCTTTTGCTCAAAACACGACGTTTTCACTGCTAAACGCAAGCTTTGGACGAGAAAAGCACATTTTGGCTGTTCAAAACACTGTTTTGCTGGAAAAAAAAACTTTTTAGCCCAAAAAACTGAAAAATGGCCATTTTGGCTCTCAAAACCAGGTTTTTCGCTTACGGTGTGACCTGTTGCTGAAACCCCCACTTTTTGCTCATGATAATACCTCTTGAGATAAAAACACGACGTTTTGGCGAAAAAAAATTCGGTTTTGGCTGAGTAAAGGTGCTTTTTGGTCAAAAAAGTTGTTTTTTGCTGAGAAAATTTGAAATTTCCTGAGAATTTTCTTTTGCTCAAAACACGACGTTTTCACTGCTAAACGCAAGCTTTGGACGAGAAAAGCACATTTTGGCTGTTCAAAACACTGTTTTGCTGGAAAAAAAAACTTTTTAGCCCAAAAAACTGAAAAATGGCCATTTTGGCTCTCAAAACCAGGTTTTTCGCTTACGGTGTGACCTGTTTGCTGAAACCCCCACTTTTTGCTCATGATAATACCTCTTGAGATAAAAACACGACGTTTTGGCGAAAAAAAATTCGGTTTTGGCTGAGTAAAGGTGCTTTTTGGTCAAAAAAGTTGTTTTTTGCTGAGAAAATTTGAAATTTCCTGAGAATTTTCTTTTGCTCAAAACACGACGTTTTCACTGCTAAACGCAAGCTTTGGACGAGAAAAGCACATTTTGGCTGTTCAAAACACTGTTTTGCTGGAAAAAAAAACTTTTTAGCCCAAAAAACTGAAAAATGGCCATTTTGGCTCTCAAAACCAGGTTTTTCGCTTACGGTGTGACCTGTTTGCTGAAACCCCCACTTTTTGCTCATGATAATACCTCTTGAGATAAAAACACGACGTTTTGGCGAAAAAAAATTCGGTTTTGGCTGAGTAAAGGTGCTTTTTGGTCAAAAAAGTTGTTTTTTGCTGAGAAAATTTGAAATTTCCTGAGAATTTTCTTTTGCTCAAAACACGACGTTTTCACTGCTAAACGCAAGCTTTGGACGAGAAAAGCACATTTTGGCTGTTCAAAACACTGTTTTGCTGGAAAAAAAAACTTTTTAGCCCAAAAAACTGAAAAATGGCCATTTTGGCTCTCAAAACCAGGTTTTTCGCTTACGGTGTGACCTGTTTGCTGAAACCCCCACTTTTTGCTCATGATAATACCTCTTGAGATAAAAACACGACGTTTTGGCGAAAAAAAATTCGGTTTTGGCTGAGTAAAGGTGCTTTTTGGTCAAAAAAGTTGTTTTTTGCTGAGAAAATTTGAAATTTCCTGAGAATTTTCTTTTGCTCAAAACACGACGTTTTCACTGCTAAACGCAAGCTTTGGACGAGAAAAGCACATTTTGGCTGTTCAAAACACTGTTTTGCTGGAAAAAAAAACTTTTTAGCCCAAAAAACTGAAAAATGGCCATTTTGGCTCTCAAAACCAGGTTTTTCGCTTACGGTGTGACCTGTTTGCTGAAACCCCCACTTTTTGCTCATGATAATACCTCTTGAGATAAAAACACGACGTTTTGGCGAAAAAAAATTCGGTTTTGGCTGAGTAAAGGTGCTTTTTGGTCAAAAAAGTTGTTTTTTGCTGAGAAAATTTGAAATTTCCTGAGAATTTTCTTTTGCTCAAAACACGACGTTTTCACTGCTAAACGCAAGCTTTGGACGAGAAAAGCACATTTTGGCTGTTCAAAACACTGTTTTGCTGGAAAAAAAAACTTTTTAGCCCAAAAAACTGAAAAATGGCCATTTTGGCTCTCAAAACCAGGTTTTTCGCTTACGGTGTGACCTGTTTGCTGAAACCCCCACTTTTTGCTCATGATAATACCTCTTGAGATAAAAACACGACGTTTTGGCGAAAAAAAATTCGGTTTTGGCTGAGTAAAGGTGCTTTTTGGTCAAAAAAGTTGTTTTTTGCTGAGAAAGTTTGAAATTTCCTGATTATTTTCTTTTGCTCAAAACACGACGTTTTCACTGCTAAACGCAAGCTTTGGACGAGAAAAGCACATTTTGGCTGTTCAAAACACTGTTTTGCTGGAAAAAAAAACTTTTTAGCCCAAAAAACTGAAAAATGGCCATTTTGGCTCTCAAAACCAGGTTTTTCGCTTACGGTGTGACCTGTTTGCTGAAACCCCCACTTTTTGCTCATGATAATACCCCTTGAGATAAAAACACGACGTTTTGGCGAAAAAAAATTCGGTTTTGGCTGAGTAAAGGTGCTTTTTGGTCAAAAAAGTTTTTTTTTGCTGAGAAAATTTGAAATTTCCTGAGAATTTTCTTTTGCTCAAAACACGACGTTTTCACTGATAAACGCAAGCTTTGGACGAGAAAAGCACATTTTGGCTGTTCAAAACACTGTTTTGCTGGAAAAAAAAACTTTTTAGCCCAAAAAACTGAAAAATGCCCATTTTGGCTCTCAAAACCAGGTTTTTCGCTTACGGTGTGACCTGTTTGCTGAAACCCCCACTTTTTGCTCATGATAATACCTCTTGAGATAAAAACACGACGTTTTGGCGAAAAAAAATTCGGTTTTGGCTGAGTAAAGGTGCTTTTTGGTCAAAAAAGTTGTTTTTTGCTGAGAAAGTTTGAAATTTCCTGATTATTTTCTTTTGCTCAAAACACGACGTTTTCACTGCTAAACGCAAGCTTTGGACGAGAAAAGCACATTTTGGCTGTTCAAAACACTGTTTTGCTGGAAAAAAAAACTTTTTAGCCCAAAAAACTGAAAAATGGCCATTTTGGCTCTCAAAACCAGGTTTTTCGCTTACGGTGTGACCTGTTTGCTGAAACCCCCACTTTTTGCTCATGATAATACCCCTTGAGATAAAAACACGACGTTTTGGCGAAAAAAAATTCGGTTTTGGCTGAGTAAAGGTGCTTTTTGGTCAAAAAAGTTGTTTTTTGCTGAGAAAATTTGAAATTTCCTGAGAATTTTCTTTTGCTCAAAACACGACGTTTTCACTGATAAACGCAAGCTTTGGACGAGAAAAGCACATTTTGGCTGTTCAAAACACTGTTTTGCTGGAAAAAAAAACTTTTTAGCCCAAAAAACTGAAAAATGGCCATTTTGGCTCTCAAAACCAGGTTTTTCGCTTACGGTGTGACCTGTTTGCTGAAACCCCCACTTTTTGCTCATGATAATACCTCTTGAGATAAAAACACGACGTTTTGGCGAAAAAAAATTCGGTTTTCGCTGAGTAAAGGTGCTTTTTGGTCAAAAAAGTTGTTTTTTGCTGAGAAAATTTGAAATTTCCTGAGAATTTTCTTTTGCTCAAAACACGACGTTTTCACTGCTAAACGCAAGCTTTGGACGAGAAAAGCACATTTTGGCTGTTCAAAACACTGTTTTGCTGGAAAAAAAAACTTTTTAGCCCAAAAAACTGAAAAATGGCCATTTTGGCTCTCAAAACCAGGTTTTTCGCTTACGGCGTGACCTGTTTGCTGAAACCCCCACTTTTTGCTCATGATAATACCTCTTGAGATAAAAACACGACGTTTTGGCGAAAAAAAATTCGGTTTTGGCTGAGTAAAGGTGCTTTTTGGTCAAAAAAGTTGTTTTTTGCTGAGAAAATTTGAAATTTCCTGAGAATTTTCTTTTGCTCAAAACACGACGTTTTCACTGCTAAACGCAAGCTTTGGACGAGAAAAGCACATTTTGGCTGTTCAAAACACTGTTTTGCTGGAAAAAAAAACTTTTTAGCCCAAAAAACTGAAAAATGGCCATTTTGGCTCTCAAAACCAGGTTTTTCGCTTACGGTGTGACCTGTTTGCTGAAACCCCCACTTTTTGCTCATGATAATACCTCTTGAGATAAAAACACGACGTTTTGGCGAAAAAAAATTCGGTTTTGGCTGAGTAAAGGTGCTTTTTGGTCAAAAAAGTTGTTTTTTGCTGAGAAAATTTGAAATTTCCTGAGAATTTTCTTTTGCTCAAAACACGACGTTTTCACTGCTAAACGCAAGCTTTGGACGAGAAAAGCACATTTTGGCTGTTCAAAACACTGTTTTGCTGGAAAAAAAAACTTTTTAGCCCAAAAAACTGAAAAATGGCCATTTTGGCTCTCAAAACCAGGTTTTTCGCTTACGGTGTGACCTGTTTGCTGAAACCCCCACTTTTTGCTCATGATAATACCTCTTGAGATAAAAACACGACTTTTTGGCGAAAAAAAATTCGGTTTTGGCTGAGTAAAGGTGCTTTTTGGTCAAAAAAGTTGTTTTTTGCTGAGAAAATTTGAAATTTCCTGAGAATTTTCTTTTGCTCAAAACACGACGTTTTCACTGCTAAACGCAAGCTTTGGACGAGAAAAGCACATTTTGGCTGTTCAAAACACTGTTTTGCTGGAAAAAAAAACTTTTTAGCCCAAAAAACTGAAAAATGGCCATTTTGGCTCTCAAAACCAGGTTTTTCGCTTACGGCGTGACCTGTTTGCTGAAACCCCCACTTTTTGCTCATGATAATACCTCTTGAGATAAAAACACGACGTTTTGGCGAAAAAAAATTCGGTTTTGGCTGAGTAAAGGTGCTTTTTGGTCAAAAAAGTTGTTTTTTGCTGAGAAAATTTGAAATTTCCTGAGAATTTTCTTTTGCTCAAAACACGACGTTTTCACTGCTAAACGCAAGCTTTGGACGAGAAAAGCACATTTTGGCTGTTCAAAACACTGTTTTGCTGGAAAAAAAAACTTTTTAGCCCAAAAAACTGAAAAATGGCCATTTTGGCTCTCAAAACCAGGTTTTTCGCTTACGGTGTGACCTGTTTGCTGAAACCCCCACTTTTTGCTCATGATAATACCTCTTGAGATAAAAACACGACGTTTTGGCGAAAAAAAATTCGGTTTTGGCTGAGTAAAGGTGCTTTTTGGTCAAAAAAGTTGTTTTTTGCTGAGAAAATTTGAAATTTCCTGAGAATTTTCTTTTGCTCAAAACACGACGTTTTCACTGCTAAACGCAAGCTTTGGACGAGAAAAGCACATTTTGGCTGTTCAAAACACTGTTTTGCTGGAAAAAAAAACTTTTTAGCCCAAAAAACTGAAAAATGGCCATTTTGGCTCTCAAAACCAGGTTTTTCGCTTACGGCGTGACCTGTTTGCTGAAACCCCCACTTTTTGCTCATGATAATACCTCTTGAGATAAAAACACGACGTTTTGGCGAAAAAAAATTCGGTTTTGGCTGAGTAAAGGTGCTTTTTGGTCAAAAAAGTTGTTTTTTGCTGAGAAAATTTGAAATTTCCTGAGAATTTTCTTTTGCTCAAAACACGACGTTTTCACTGCTAAACGCAAGCTTTGGACGAGAAAAGCACATTTTGGCTGTTCAAAACACTGTTTTGCTGGAAAAAAAAACTTTTTAGCCCAAAAAACTGAAAAATGGCCATTTTGGCTCTCAAAACCAGGTTTTTCGCTTACGGTGTGACCTGTTTGCTGAAACCCCCACTTTTTGCTCATGATAATACCTCTTGAGATAAAAACACGACGTTTTGGCGAAAAAAAATTCGGTTTTCGCTGAGTAAAGGTGCTTTTTGGTCAAAAAAGTTGTTTTTTGCTGAGAAAATTTGAAATTTCCTGAGAATTTTCTTTTGCTCAAAACACGACGTTTTCACTGCTAAACGCAAGCTTTGGACGAGAAAAGCACATTTTGGCTGTTCAAAACACTGTTTTGCTGGAAAAAAAAACTTTTTAGCCCAAAAAACTGAAAAATGGCCATTTTGGCTCTCAAAACCAGGTTTTTCGCTTACGGTGTGACCTGTTTCCTGAAACCCCCACTTTTTGCTCATGATAATACCTCTTGAGATAAAAACACGACGTTTTGGCGAAAAAAAATTCGGTTTTGGCTGAGTAAAGGTGCTTTTTGGTCAAAAA
Source organism: Anthopleura xanthogrammica (assembly GCA_964019055.1). Taxonomy (NCBI): domain Eukaryota; kingdom Metazoa; phylum Cnidaria; class Anthozoa; order Actiniaria; family Actiniidae; genus Anthopleura; species Anthopleura xanthogrammica. The sequence continues at coordinate 79,091 of CAXHSA010000034.1, forward strand.
AGTTGTTTTTTGCTGAGAAAATTTGAAATTTCCTGAGAATTTTCTTTTGCTCAAAACACGACGTTTTCACTGCTAAACGCAAGCTTTGGACGAGAAAAGCACATTTTGGCTGTTCAAAACACTGTTTTGCTGGGAAAAAAAACTTTTTAGCCCAAAAAACTGAAAAATGGCCATTTTGGCTCTCAAAACCAGGTTTTTCGCTTACGGTGTGACCTGTTTGCTGAAACCCCCACTTTTTGCTCATGATAATACCTCTTGAGATAAAAACACGACGTTTTGGCGAAAAAAAATTCGGTTTTGGCTGAGTAAAGGTGCTTTTTGGTCAAAAAAGTTGTTTTTTGCTGAGAAAATTTGAAATTTCCTGAGAATTTTCTTTTGCTCAAAACACGACGTTTTCACTGCTAAACGCAAGCTTTGGACGAGAAAAGCACATTTTGGCTGTTCAAAACACTGTTTTGCTGGAAAAAAAAACTTTTTAGCCCAAAAAACTGAAAAATGGCCATTTTGGCTCTCAAAACCAGGTTTTTCGCTTACGGTGTGACCTGTTTGCTGAAACCCCCACTTTTTGCTCATGATAATACCTCTTGAGATAAAAACACGACGTTTTGGCGAAAAAAAATTCGGTTTTGGCTGAGTAAAGGTGCTTTTTGGTCAAAAAAGTTGTTTTTTGCTGAGAAAATTTGAAATTTCCTGAGAATTTTCTTTTGCTCAAAACACGACGTTTTCACTGCTAAACGCAAGCTTTGGACGAGAAAAGCACATTTTGGCTGTTCAAAACACTGTTTTGCTGGAAAAAAAAACTTTTTAGCCCAAAAAACTGAAAAATGGCCATTTTGGCTCTCAAAACCAGGTTTTTCGCTTACGGTGTGACCTGTTTGCTGAAACCCCCACTTTTTGCTCATGATAATACCTCTTGAGATAAAAACACGACGTTTTGGCGAAAAAAAATTCGGTTTTGGCTGAGTAAAGGTGCTTTTTGGTCAAAAAAGTTGTTTTTTGCTGAGAAAATTTGAAATTTCCTGAGAATTTTCTTTTGCTCAAAACACGACGTTTTCACTGCTAAACGCAAGCTTTGGACGAGAAAAGCACATTTTGCCTGTTCAAAACACTGTTTTGCTGGAAAAAAAAACTTTTTAGCCCAAAAAACTGAAAAATGGCCATTTTGGCTCTCAAAACCAGGTTTTTCGCTTACGGCGTGACCTGTTTGCTGAAACCCCCACTTTTTGCTCATGATAATACCTCTTGAGATAAAAACACGACGTTTTGGCGAAAAAAAATTCGGTTTTGGCTGAGTAAAGGTGCTTTTTGGTCAAAAAAGTTGTTTTTTGCTGAGAAAATTTGAAATTTCCTGAGAATTTTCTTTTGCTCAAAACACGACGTTTTCACTGCTAAACGCAAGCTTTGGACGAGAAAAGCACATTTTGGCTGTTCAAAACACTGTTTTGCTGGAAAAAAAAACTTTTTAGCCCAAAAAACTGAAAAATGGCCATTTTGGCTCTCAAAACCAGGTTTTTCGCTTACGGTGTGACCTGTTTGCTGAAACCCCCACTTTTTGCTCATGATAATACCTCTTGAGATAAAAACACGACGTTTTGGCGAAAAAAAATTCGGTTTTGGCTGAGTAAAGGTGCTTTTTGGTCAAAAAAGTTGTTTTTTGCTGAGAAAATTTGAAATTTCCTGAGAATTTTCTTTTGCTCAAAACACGACGTTTTCACTGCTAAACGCAAGCTTTGGACGAGAAAAGCACATTTTGGCTGTTCAAAACACTGTTTTGCTGGAAAAAAAACTTTTTAGCCCAAAAAACTGAAAAATGGCCATTTTGGCTCTCAAAACCAGGTTTTTCGCTTACGGTGTGACCTGTTTGCTGAAACCCCCACTTTTTGCTCATGATAATACCTCTTGAGATAAAAACACGACGTTTTGGCGAAAACAAATTCGGTTTTGGCTGAGTAAAGGTGCTTTTTGGTCAAAAAAGTTGTTTTTTGCTGAGAAAATTTGAAATTTCCTGAGAATTTTCTTTTGCTCAAAACACGACGTTTTCACTGCTAAACGCAAGCTTTGGACGAGAAAAGCACATTTTGGCTGTTCAAAACACTGTTTTGCTGGAAAAAAAAACTTTTTAGCCCAAAAAACTGAAAAATGGCCATTTTGGCTCTCAAAACCAGGTTTTTCGCTTACGGCGTGACCTGTTTGCTGAAACCCCCACTTTTTGCTCATGATAATACCTCTTGAGATAAAAACACGACGTTTTGGCGAAAAAAAATTCGGTTTTGGCTGAGTAAAGGTGCTTTTTGGTCAAAAAAGTTGTGTTTTGCTGAGAAAATTTGAAATTTCCTGAGAATTTTCTTTTGCTCAAAACACGACGTTTTCACTGCTAAACGCAAGCTTTGGACGAGAAAAGCACATTTTGGCTGTTCAAAACACTGTTTTGCTGGAAAAAAAAACTTTTTAGCCCAAAAAACTGAAAAATGGCCATTTTGGCTCTCAAAACCAGGTTTTTCGCTTACGGTGTGACCTGTTTGCTGAAACCCCCACTTTTTGCTCATGATAATACCTCTTGAGATAAAAACACGACGTTTTGGCGAAAAAAAATTCGGTTTTGGCTGAGTAAAGGTGCTTTTTGGTCAAAAAAGTTGTTTTTTGCTGAGAAAATTTGAAATTTCCTGAGAATTTTCTTTTGCTCAAAACACGACGTTTTCACTGCTAAACGCAAGCTTTGGACGAGAAAAGCACATTTTGGCTGTTCAAAACACTGTTTTGCTGGAAAAAAAAACTTTTTAGCCCAAAAAACTGAAAAATGGCCATTTTGGCTCTCAAAACCAGGTTTTTCGCTTACGGCGTGACCTGTTTGCTGAAACCCCCACTTTTTGCTCATGATAATACCTCTTGAGATAAAAACACGACGTTTTGGCGAAAAAAAATTCGGTTTTGGCTGAGTAAAGGTGCTTTTTGGTCAAAAAAGTTGTTTTTTGCTGAGAAAATTTGAAATTTCCTGAGAATTTTCTTTTGCTCAAAACACGACGTTTTCACTGCTAAACGCAAGCTTTGGACGAGAAAAGCACATTTTGGCTGTTCAAAACACTGTTTTGCTGGAAAAAAAAAACTTTTTAGCCCAAAAAACTGAAAAATGGCCATTTTGGCTCTCAAAACCAGGTTTTTCGCTTACGGTGTGACCTGTTTGCTGAAACCCCCACTTTTTGCTCATGATAATACCTCTTGAGATAAAAACACGACGTTTTGGCGAAAAAAATTCGGTTTTGGCTGAGTAAAGGTGCTTTTTGGTCAAAAAAGTTGTTTTTTGCTGAGAAAATTTGAAATTTCCTGAGAATTTTCTTTTGCTCAAAACACGACGTTTTCACTGCTAAACGCAAGCTTTGGACGAGAAAAGCACATTTTGGCTGTTCAAAACACTGTTTTGCTGGAAAAAAAAACTTTTTAGCCCAAAAAACTGAAAAATGGCCATTTTGGCTCTCAAAACCAGGTTTTTCGCTTACGGCGTGACCTGTTTGCTGAAACCCCCACTTTTTGCTCATGATAATACCTCTTGAGATAAAAACACGACGTTTTGGCGAAAAAAAATTCGGTTTTGGCTGAGTAAAGGTGCTTTTTGGTCAAAAAAGTTGTTTTTTGCTGAGAAAATTTGAAATTTCCTGAGAATTTTCTTTTGCTCAAAACACGACGTTTTCACTGCTAAACGCAAGCTTTGGACGAGAAAAGCACATTTTGGCTGTTCAAAACACTGTTTTGCTGGAAAAAAAAACTTTTTAGCCCAAAAAACTGAAAAATGGCCATTTTGGCTCTCAAAACCAGGTTTTTCGCTTACGGTGTGACCTGTTTGCTGAAACCCCCACTTTTTGCTCATGATAATACCTCTTGAGATAAAAACACGACGTTTTGGCGAAAAAAAATTCGGTTTTGGCTGAGTAAAGGTGCTTTTTGGTCAAAAAAGTTGTTTTTTGCTGAGAAAATTTGAAATTTCCTGAGAATTTTCTTTTGCTCAAAACACGACGTTTTCACTGCTAAACGCAAGCTTTGGACGAGAAAAGCACATTTTGGCTGTTCAAAACACTGTTTTGCTGGAAAAAAAAACTTTTTAGCCCAAAAAACTGAAAAATGGCCATTTTGGCTCTCAAAACCAGGTTTTTCGCTTACGGCGTGACCTGTTTGCTGAAACCCCCACTTTTTGCTCATGATAATACCTCTTGAGATAAAAACACGACGTTTTGGCGAAAAAAAATTCGGTTTTGGCTGAGTAAAGGTGCTTTTTGGTCAAAAAAGTTGTTTTTTGCTGAGAAAATTTGAAATTTCCTGAGAATTTTCTTTTGCTCAAAACACGACGTTTTCACTGCTAAACGCAAGCTTTGGACGAGAAAAGCACATTTTGGCTGTTCAAAACACTGTTTTGCTGGAAAAAAAAACTTTTTAGCCCAAAAAACTGAAAAATGGCCATTTTGGCTCTCAAAACCAGGTTTTTCGCTTACGGCGTGACCTGTTTGCTGAAACCCCCACTTTTTGCTCATGATAATACCTCTTGAGATAAAAACACGACGTTTTGGCGAAAAAAAATTCGGTTTTGGCTGAGTAAAGGTGCTTTTTGGTCAAAAAAGTTGTTTTTTGCTGAGAAAATTTGAAATTTCCTGTGAATTTTCTTTTGCTCAAAACACGACGTTTTCACTGCTAAACGCAAGCTTTGGACGAGAAAAGCACATTTTGGCTGTTCAAAACACTGTTTTGCTGGAAAAAAAAACTTTTTAGCCCAAAAAACTGAAAAATGGCCATTTTGGCTCTCAAAACCAGGTTTTTCGCTTACGGTGTGACCTGTTTGCTGAAACCCCCACTTTTTGCTCATGATAATACCTCTTGAGATAAAAACACGACGTTTTGGCGAAAAAAAATTCGGTTTTGGCTGAGTAAAGGTGCTTTTTGGTCAAAAAAGTTGTTTTTTGCTGAGAAAATTTGAAATTTCCTGAGAATTTTCTTTTGCTCAAAACACGACGTTTTCACTGCTAAACGCAAGCTTTGGACGAGAAAAGCACATTTTGGCTGTTCAAAACACTGTTTTGCTGGAAAAAAAAACTTTTTAGCCCAAAAAACTGAAAAATGGCCATTTTGGCTCTCAAAACCAGGTTTTTCGCTTACGGCGTGACCTGTTTGCTGAAACCCCCACTTTTTGCTCATGATAATACCTCTTGAGATAAAAACACGACGTTTTGGCGAAAACAAATTCGGTTTTGGCTGAGTAAAGGTGCTTTTTGGTCAAAAAAGTTGTTTTTTGCTGAGAAAATTTGAAATTTCCTGAGAATTTTCTTTTGCTCAAAACACGACGTTTTCACTGCTAAACGCAAGCTTTGGACGAGAAAAGCACATTTTGGCTGTTCAAAACACTGTTTTGCTGGAAAAAAAAACTTTTTAGCCCAAAAAACTGAAAAATGGCCATTTTGGCTCTCAAAACCAGGTTTTTCGCTTACGGCGTGACCTGTTTGCTGAAATCCCCACTTTTTGCTCATGATAATACCTCTTGAGATAAAAACACGACGTTTTGGCGAAAAAAAATTCGGTTTTGGCTGAGTAAAGGTGCTTTTTGGTCAAAAAAGTTGTTTTTTGCTGAGAAAATTTGAAATTTCCTGAGAATTTTCTTTTGCTCAAAACACGACGTTTTCACTGCTAAACGCAAGCTTTGGACGAGAAAAGCACATTTTGGCTGTTCAAAACACTGTTTTGCTGGAAAAAAAAACTTTTTAGCCCAAAAAACTGAAAAATGGCCATTTTGGCTCTCAAAACCAGGTTTTTCGCTTACGGCGTGACCTGTTTGCTGAAACCCCCACTTTTTGCTCATGATAATACCTCTTGAGATAAAAACACGACGTTTTGGCGAAAAAAAATTCGGTTTTGGCTGAGTAAAGGTGCTTTTTGGTCAAAAAAGTTGTTTTTTGCTGAGAAAATTTGAAATTTCCTGTGAATTTTCTTTTGCTCAAAACACGACGTTTTCACTGCTAAACGCAAGCTTTGGACGAGAAAAGCACATTTTGGCTGTTCAAAACACTGTTTTGCTGGAAAAAAAAACTTTTTAGCCCAAAAAACTGAAAAATGGCCATTTTGGCTCTCAAAACCAGGTTTTTCGCTTACGGTGTGACCTGTTTGCTGAAACCCCCACTTTTTGCTCATGATAATACCTCTTGAGATAAAAACACGACGTTTTGGCGAAAAAAAATTCGGTTTTGGCTGAGTAAAGGTGCTTTTTGGTCAAAAAAGTTGTTTTTTGCTGAGAAAATTTGAAATTTCCTGAGAATTTTCTTTTGCTCAAAACACGACGTTTTCACTGCTAAACGCAAGCTTTGGACGAGAAAAGCACATTTTGGCTGTTCAAAACACTGTTTTGCTGGAAAAAAAAACTTTTTAGCCCAAAAAACTGAAAAATGGCCATTTTGGCTCTCAAAACCAGGTTTTTCGCTTACGGTGTGACCTGTTTGCTGAAACCCCCACTTTTTGCTCATGATAATACCTCTTGAGATAAAAACACGACGTTTTGGCGAAAAAAAATTCGGTTTTGGCTGAGTAAAGGTGCTTTTTGGTCAAAAAAGTTGTTTTTTGCTGAGAAAATTTGAAATTTCCTGTGAATTTTCTTTTGCTCAAAACACGACGTTTTCACTGCTAAACGCAAGCTTTGGACGAGAAAAGCACATTTTGGCTGTTCAAAACACTGTTTTGCTGGAAAAAAAAACTTTTTAGCCCAAAAAACTGAAAAATGGCCATTTTGGCTCTCAAAACCAGGTTTTTCGCTTACGGTGTGACCTGTTTGCTGAAACCCCCACTTTTTGCTCATGATAATACCTCTTGAGATAAAAACACGACGTTTTGGCGAAAAAAAATTCGGTTTTGGCTGAGTAAAGGTGCTTTTTGGTCAAAAAAGTTGTTTTTTGCTGAGAAAATTTGAAATTTCCTGAGAATTTTCTTTTGCTCAAAACACGACGTTTTCACTGCTAAACGCAAGCTTTGGACGAGAAAAGCACATTTTGGCTGTTCAAAACACTGTTTTGCTGGAAAAAAAAACTTTTTAGCCCAAAAAACTGAAAAATGGCCATTTTGGCTCTCAAAACCAGGTTTTTCGCTTACGGTGTGACCTGTTTGCTGAAACCCCCACTTTTTGCTCATGATAATACCTCTTGAGATAAAAACACGACGTTTTGGCGAAAAAAAATTCGGTTTTGGCTGAGTAAAGGTGCTTTTTGGTCAAAAAAGTTGTTTTTTGCTGAGAAAATTTGAAATTTCCTGTGAATTTTCTTTTGCTCAAAACACGACGTTTTCACTGCTAAACGCAAGCTTTGGACGAGAAAAGCACATTTTGGCTGTTCAAAACACTGTTTTGCTGGAAAAAAAAACTTTTTAGCCCAAAAAACTGAAAAATGGCCATTTTGGCTCTCAAAACCAGGTTTTTCGCTTACGGTGTGACCTGTTTGCTGAAACCCCCACTTTTTGCTCATGATAATACCTCTTGAGATAAAAACACGACGTTTTGGCGAAAAAAAATTCGGTTTTGGCTGAGTAAAGGTGCTTTTTGGTCAAAAAAGTTGTTTTTTGCTGAGAAAATTTGAAATTTCCTGTGAATTTTCTTTTGCTCAAAACACGACGTTTTCACTGCTAAACGCAAGCTTTGGACGAGAAAAGCACATTTTGGCTGTTCAAAACACTGTTTTGCTGGAAAAAAAAACTTTTTAGCCCAAAAAACTGAAAAATGGCCATTTTGGCTCTCAAAACCAGGTTTTTCGCTTACGGTGTGACCTGTTTGCTGAAACCCCCACTTTTTGCTCATGATAATACCTCTTGAGATAAAATCACGACGTTTTGGCGAAAAAAAATTCGGTTTTGGCTGAGTAAAGGTGCTTTTTGGTCAAAAAAGTTGTTTTTTGCTGAGAAAATTTGAAATTTCCTGTGAATTTTCTTTTGCTCAAAACACGACGTTTTCACTGCTAAACGCAAGCTTTGGACGAGAAAAGCACATTTTGGCTGTTCAAAACACTGTTTTGCTGGAAAAAAAAACTTTTTAGCCCAAAAAACTGAAAAATGGCCATTTTGGCTCTCAAAACCAGGTTTTTCGCTTACGGTGTGACCTGTTTGCTGAAACCCCCACTTTTTGCTCATGATAATACCTCTTGAGATAAAAACACGACGTTTTGGCGAAAAAAAATTCGGTTTTGGCTGAGTAAAGGTGCTTTTTGGTCAAAAAAGTTGTTTTTTGCTGAGAAAATTTGAAATTTCCTGAGAATTTTCTTTTGCTCAAAACACGACGTTTTCACTGCTAAACGCAAGCTTTGGACGAGAAAAGCACATTTTGGCTGTTCAAAACACTGTTTTGCTGGAAAAAAAAACTTTTTAGCCCAAAAAACTGAAAAATGGCCATTTTGGCTCTCAAAACCAGGTTTTTCGCTTACGGCGTGACCTGTTTGCTGAAACCCCCACTTTTTGCTCATGATAATACCTCTTGAGATAAAAACACGACGTTTTGGCGAAAAAAAATTCGGTTTTGGCTGAGTAAAGGTGCTTTTTGGTCAAAAAAGTTGTTTTTTGCTGAGAAAATTTGAAATTTCCTGAGAATTTTCTTTTGCTCAAAACACGACGTTTTCACTGCTAAACGCAAGCTTTGGACGAGAAAAGCACATTTTGGCTGTTCAAAACACTGTTTTGCTGGGAAAAAAAACTTTTTAGCCCAAAAAACTGAAAAATGGCCATTTTGGCTCTCAAAACCAGGTTTTTCGCTTACGGCGTGACCTGTTTGCTGAAACCCCCACTTTTTGCTCATGATAATACCTCTTGAGATAAAAACACGACGTTTTGGCGAAAAAAAATTCGGTTTTGGCTAAGTAAAGGTGCTTTTTGGTCAAAAAAGTTGTTTTTTGCTGAGAAAATTTGAAATTTCCTGAGAATTTTCTTTTGCTCAAAACACGACGTTTTCACTGCTAAACGCAAGCTTTGGACGAGAAAAGCACATTTTGGCTGTTCAAAACACTGTTTTGCTGGAAAAAAAAACTTTTTAGCCCAAAAAACTGAAAAATGGCCATTTTGGCTCTCAAAACCAGGTTTTTCGCTTACGGTGTGACCTGTTTGCTGAAACCCCCACTTTTTGCTCATGATAATACCTCTTGAGATAAAAACACGACGTTTTGGCGAAAAAAAATTCGGTTTTGGCTGAGTAAAGGTGCTTTTTGGTCAAAAAAGTTGTTTTTTGCTGAGAAAATTTGAAATTTCCTGAGAATTTTCTTTTGCTCAAAACACGACGTTTTCACTGCTAAACGCAAGCTTTGGACGAGAAAAGCACATTTTGGCTGTTCAAAACACTGTTTTGCTGGGAAAAAAAACTTTTTAGCCCAAAAAACTGAAAAATGGCCATTTTGGCTCTCAAAACCAGGTTTTTCGCTTACGGCGTGACCTGTTTGCTGAAACCCCCACTTTTTGCTCATGATAATACCTCTTGAGATAAAAACACGACGTTTTGGCGAAAAAAAATTCGGTTTTGGCTGAGTAAAGGTGCTTTTTGGTCAAAAAAGTTGTTTTTTGCTGAGAAAATTTGAAATTTCCTGTGAATTTTCTTTTGCTCAAAACACGACGTTTTCACTGCTAAACGCAAGCTTTGGACGAGAAAAGCACATTTTGGCTGTTCAAAACACTGTTTTGCTGGAAAAAAAAACTTTTTAGCCCAAAAAACTGAAAAATGGCCATTTTGGCTCTCAAAACCAGGTTTTTCGCTTACGGTGTGACCTGTTTGCTGAAACCCCCACTTTTTGCTCATGATAATACCTCTTGAGATAAAAACACGACGTTTTGGCGAAAAAAAATTCGGTTTTGGCTGAGTAAAGGTGCTTTTTGGTCAAAAAAGTTGTTTTTTGCTGAGAAAATTTGAAATTTCCTGAGAATTTTCTTTTGCTCAAAACACGACGTTTTCACTGCTAAACGCAAGCTTTGGACGAGAAAAGCACATTTTGGCTGTTCAAAACACTGTTTTGCTGGAAAAAAAAACTTTTTAGCCCAAAAAACTGAAAAATGGCCATTTTGGCTCTCAAAACCAGGTTTTTCGCTTACGGCGTGACCTGTTTGCTGAAACCCCCACTTTTTGCTCATGATAATACCTCTTGAGATAAAAACACGACGTTTTGGCGAAAAAAAATTCGGTTTTGGCTGAGTAAAGGTGCTTTTTGGTCAAAAAAGTTGTTTTTTGCTGAGAAAATTTGAAATTTCCTGAGAATTTTCTTTTGCTCAAAACACGACGTTTTCACTGCTAAACGCAAGCTTTGGACGAGAAAAGCACATTTTGGCTGTTCAAAACACTGTTTTGCTGGAAAAAAAAACTTTTTAGCCCAAAAAACTGAAAAATGGCCATTTTGGCTCTCAAAACCAGGTTTTTCGCTTACGGCGTGACCTGTTTGCTGAAACCCCCACTTTTTGCTCATGATAATACCTCTTGAGATAAAAACACGACGTTTTGGCGAAAAAAAATTCGGTTTTGGCTGAGTAAAGGTGCTTTTTGGTCAAAAAAGTTGTTTTTTGCTGAGAAAATTTGAAATTTCCTGAGAATTTTCTTTTGCTCAAAACACGACGTTTTCACTGCTAAACGCAAGCTTTGGACGAGAAAAGCACATTTTGGCTGTTCAAAACACTGTTTTGCTGGAAAAAAAAACTTTTTAGCCCAAAAAACTGAAAAATGGCCATTTTGGCTCTCAAAACCAGGTTTTTCGCTTACGGCGTGACCTGTTTGCTGAAACCCCCACTTTTTGCTCATGATAATACCTCTTGAGATAAAAACACGACGTTTTGGCGAAAAAAAATTCGGTTTTGGCTGAGTAAAGGTGCTTTTTGGTCAAAAAAGTTGTTTTTTGCTGAGAAAATTTGAAATTTCCTGAGAATTTTCTTTTGCTCAAAACACGACGTTTTCACTGCTAAACGCAAGCTTTGGACGAGAAAAGCACATTTTGGCTGTTCAAAACACTGTTTTGCTGGGAAAAAAAACTTTTTAGCCCAAAAAACTGAAAAATGGCCATTTTGGCTCTCAAAACCAGGTTTTTCGCTTACGGCGTGACCTGTTTGCTGAAACCCCCACTTTTTGCTCATGATAATACCTCTT
>CAXHSA010000035.1:0-52000 GCA_964019055.1 Anthopleura xanthogrammica
ACAAAATTGGAAATTTGCTGAGAATTTTCTTTTGCTCAAAACACCACGTTTTCACTGCTAAACGCAAGTTTGGACGACAAAAGCACATTTTAGGTGTCCAAAAGACTGTTTTGCTGGAAAGAAAAAGGCTTTTTAGGCCAAAAAACTGAAAAATGGCCATTTTGGCTCTCAAAACCAGGTTTTTCGCTGACGGCGTGACCTGTTTGCTGAAACGCCCACTTTTTGCTCATGAAAATACCTCTTGAGATAAAAATGACAAAATTGGAAATTTGCTGAGAATTTTCTTTTGCTCAAAACACCACGTTTTCACTGCTAAACGCAAGTTTTGGACGACAAAAGCACATTTTAGGTGTCCAAAACACTGTTTTGCTGGAAAAAAAAGCTTTTTAGCCCAAAAAACTGAAAAATGGCCATTTTGGCTCTCAAAACCAGGTTTTTCGCTGACGGCGTGACCTGTTTGCTGAAACCCCCACTTTTTGCTCATGAAAATACCTCTTGAGATAAAAACACGACTTTTTGGCGAAAAAAAATGGGGTTTTGGCTGAGTAAAGGTGCTTTTTGGTCAAAAAAACTGTTTTTTGCTGACAAAATTGGAAATTTGCTGAGAATTTTCTTTTGCTCAAAACACCACGTTTTCACTGCTAAACGCAAGTTTTGGACGACAAAAGCACATTTTAGGTGTCCAAAACACTGTTTTGCTGGAAAAAAAAGCTTTTTAGCCCAAAAAACTGAAAAATGGCCATTTTGGCTCTCAAAACCAGGTTTTTCGCTGACGGCGTGACCTGTTTGCTGAAACCCCCACTTTTTGCTCATGAAAATACCTCTTGAGATAAAAACACGACTTTTTGGCGAAAAAAAATGGGGTTTTGGCTGAGTAAAGGTGCTTTTTGGTCAAAAAAACTGTTTTTTGCTGACAAAATTGGAAATTTGCTGAGAATTTTCTTTTGCTCAAAACACCACGTTTTCACTGCTAAACGCAAGTTTTGGACGACAAAAGCACATTTTAGGTGTCCAAAACACTGTTTTGCTGGAAAAAAAAGCTTTTTAGCCCAAAAAACTGAAAAATGGCCATTTTGGCTCTCAAAACCAGGTTTTTCGCTGACGGCGTGACCTGTTTGCTGAAACCCCCACTTTTTGCTCATGAAAATACCTCTTGAGATAAAAACACGACTTTTTGGCGAAAAAAAATGGGGTTTTGGCTGAGTAAAGGTGCTTTTTGGTCAAAAAAACTGTTTTTTGCTGACAAAATTGGAAATTTGCTGAGAATTTTCTTTTGCTCAAAACACCACGTTTTCACTGCTAAACGCAAGTTTTGGACGACAAAAGCACATTTTAGGTGTCCAAAACACTGTTTTGCTGGAAAAAAAAGCTTTTTAGCCCAAAAAACTGAAAAATGGCCATTTTGGCTCTCAAAACCAGGTTTTTCGCTGACGGCGTGACCTGTTTGCTGAAACCCCCACTTTTTGCTCATGAAAATACCTCTTGAGATAAAAACACGACTTTTTGGCGAAAAAAAATGGGGTTTTGGCTGAGTAAAGGTGCTTTTTGGTCAAAAAAACTGTTTTTTGCTGACAAAATTGGAAATTTGCTGAGAATTTTCTTTTGCTCAAAACACCACGTTTTCACTGCTAAACGCAAGTTTTGGACGACAAAAGCACATTTTAGGTGTCCAAAACACTGTTTTGCTGGAAAAAAAAGCTTTTTAGCCCAAAAAACTGAAAAATGGCCATTTTGGCTCTCAAAACCAGGTTTTTCGCTGACGGCGTGACCTGTTTGCTGAAACCCCCACTTTTTGCTCATGAAAATACCTCTTGAGATAAAAACACGACTTTTTGGCGAAAAAAAATGGGGTTTTGGCTGAGTAAAGGTGCTTTTTGGTCAAAAAAACTGTTTTTTGCTGACAAAATTGGAAATTTGCTGAGAATTTTCTTTTGCTCAAAACACCACGTTTTCACTGCTAAACGCAAGTTTTGGACGACAAAAGCACATTTTAGGTGTCCAAAACACTGTTTTGCTGGAAAAAAAAGCTTTTTAGCCCAAAAAACTGAAAAATGGCCATTTTGGCTCTCAAAACCAGGTTTTTCGCTGACGGCGTGACCTGTTTGCTGAAACCCCCACTTTTTGCTCATGAAAATACCTCTTGAGATAAAAACACGACTTTTTGGCGAAAAAAAATGGGGTTTTGGCTGAGTAAAGGTGCTTTTTGGTCAAAAAAACTGTTTTTTGCTGACAAAATTGGAAATTTGCTGAGAATTTTCTTTTGCTCAAAACACCACGTTTTCACTGCTAAACGCAAGTTTTGGACGACAAAAGCACATTTTAGGTGTCCAAAACACTGTTTTGCTGGAAAAAAAAGCTTTTTAGCCCAAAAAACTGAAAAATGGCCATTTTGGCTCTCAAAACCAGGTTTTTCGCTGACGGCGTGACCTGTTTGCTGAAACCCCCACTTTTTGCTCATGAAAATACCTCTTGAGATAAAAACACGACTTTTTGGCGAAAAAAAATGGGGTTTTGGCTGAGTAAAGGTGCTTTTTGGTCAAAAAAACTGTTTTTTGCTGACAAAATTGGAAATTTGCTGAGAATTTTCTTTTGCTCAAAACACCACGTTTTCACTGCTAAACGCAAGTTTTGGACGACAAAAGCACATTTTAGGTGTCCAAAACACTGTTTTGCTGGAAAAAAAAGCTTTTTAGCCCAAAAAACTGAAAAATGGCCATTTTGGCTCTCAAAACCAGGTTTTTCGCTGACGGCGTGACCTGTTTGCTGAAACCCCCACTTTTTGCTCATGAAAATACCTCTTGAGATAAAAACACGACTTTTTGGCGAAAAAAAATGGGGTTTTGGCTGAGTAAAGGTGCTTTTTGGTCAAAAAAACTGTTTTTTGCTGACAAAATTGGAAATTTGCTGAGAATTTTCTTTTGCTCAAAACACCACGTTTTCACTGCTAAACGCAAGTTTTGGACGACAAAAGCACATTTTAGGTGTCCAAAACACTGTTTTGCTGGAAAAAAAAGCTTTTTAGCCCAAAAAACTGAAAAATGGCCATTTTGGCTCTCAAAACCAGGTTTTTCGCTGACGGCGTGACCTGTTTGCTGAAACCCCCACTTTTTGCTCATGAAAATACCTCTTGAGATAAAAACACGACTTTTTGGCGAAAAAAAATGGGGTTTTGGCTGAGTAAAGGTGCTTTTTGGTCAAAAAAACTGTTTTTTGCTGACAAAATTGGAAATTTGCTGAGAATTTTCTTTTGCTCAAAACACCACGTTTTCACTGCTAAACGCAAGTTTTGGACGACAAAAGCACATTTTAGGTGTCCAAAACACTGTTTTGCTGGAAAAAAAAGCTTTTTAGCCCAAAAAACTGAAAAATGGCCATTTTGGCTCTCAAAACCAGGTTTTTCGCTGACGGCGTGACCTGTTTGCTGAAACCCCCACTTTTTGCTCATGAAAATACCTCTTGAGATAAAAACACGACTTTTTGGCGAAAAAAAATGGGGTTTTGGCTGAGTAAAGGTGCTTTTTGGTCAAAAAAACTGTTTTTTGCTGACAAAATTGGAAATTTGCTGAGAATTTTCTTTTGCTCAAAACACCACGTTTTCACTGCTAAACGCAAGTTTTGGACGACAAAAGCACATTTTAGGTGTCCAAAACACTGTTTTGCTGGAAAAAAAAGCTTTTTAGCCCAAAAAACTGAAAAATGGCCATTTTGGCTCTCAAAACCAGGTTTTTCGCTGACGGCGTGACCTGTTTGCTGAAACCCCCACTTTTTGCTCATGAAAATACCTCTTGAGATAAAAACACGACTTTTTGGCGAAAAAAAATGGGGTTTTGGCTGAGTAAAGGTGCTTTTTGGTCAAAAAAACTGTTTTTTGCTGACAAAATTGGAAATTTGCTGAGAATTTTCTTTTGCTCAAAACACCACGTTTTCACTGCTAAACGCAAGTTTTGGACGACAAAAGCACATTTTAGGTGTCCAAAACACTGTTTTGCTGGAAAAAAAAGCTTTTTAGCCCAAAAAACTGAAAAATGGCCATTTTGGCTCTCAAAACCAGGTTTTTCGCTGACGGCGTGACCTGTTTGCTGAAACCCCCACTTTTTGCTCATGAAAATACCTCTTGAGATAAAAACACGACTTTTTGGCGAAAAAAAATGGGGTTTTGGCTGAGTAAAGGTGCTTTTTGGTCAAAAAAACTGTTTTTTGCTGACAAAATTGGAAATTTGCTGAGAATTTTCTTTTGCTCAAAACACCACGTTTTCACTGCTAAACGCAAGTTTTGGACGACAAAAGCACATTTTAGGTGTCCAAAACACTGTTTTGCTGGAAAAAAAAGCTTTTTAGCCCAAAAAACTGAAAAATGGCCATTTTGGCTCTCAAAACCAGGTTTTTCGCTGACGGCGTGACCTGTTTGCTGAAACCCCCACTTTTTGCTCATGAAAATACCTCTTGAGATAAAAACACGACTTTTTGGCGAAAAAAAATGGGGTTTTGGCTGAGTAAAGGTGCTTTTTGGTCAAAAAAACTGTTTTTTGCTGACAAAATTGGAAATTTGCTGAGAATTTTCTTTTGCTCAAAACACCACGTTTTCACTGCTAAACGCAAGTTTTGGACGACAAAAGCACATTTTAGGTGTCCAAAACACTGTTTTGCTGGAAAAAAAAGCTTTGTAGCCCAAAAAACTGAAAAATGGCCATTTTGGCTCTCAAAACCAGGTTTTTCGCTGACGGCGTGACCTGTTTGCTGAAACCCCCACTTTTTGCTCATGAAAATACCTCTTGAGATAAAAACACGACTTTTTGGCGAAAAAAAATGGGGTTTTGGCTGAGTAAAGGTGCTTTTTGGTCAAAAAAACTGTTTTTTGCTGACAAAATTGGAAATTTGCTGAGAATTTTCTTTTGCTCAAAACACCACGTTTTCACTGCTAAACGCAAGTTTTGGACGACAAAAGCACATTTTAGGTGTCCAAAACACTGTTTTGCTGGAAAAAAAAGCTTTTTAGCCCAAAAAACTGAAAAATGGCCATTTTGGCTCTCAAAACCAGGTTTTTCGCTGACGGCGTGACCTGTTTGCTGAAACCCCCACTTTTTGCTCATGAAAATACCTCTTGAGATAAAAACACGACTTTTTGGCGAAAAAAAATGGGGTTTTGGCTGAGTAAAGGTGCTTTTTGGTCAAAAAAACTGTTTTTTGCTGACAAAATTGGAAATTTGCTGAGAATTTTCTTTTGCTCAAAACACCACGTTTTCACTGCTAAACGCAAGTTTTGGACGACAAAAGCACATTTTAGGTGTCCCAAAACACTGTTTTGCTGGAAAAAAAAGCTTTTTAGCCCAAAAAACTGAAAAATGGCCATTTTGGCTCTC
Source organism: Anthopleura xanthogrammica (assembly GCA_964019055.1). Lineage (NCBI taxonomy): Eukaryota > Metazoa > Cnidaria > Anthozoa > Actiniaria > Actiniidae > Anthopleura > Anthopleura xanthogrammica. Next base: position 5,361 of record CAXHSA010000035.1, read on the forward strand.
AAAACCAGGTTTTTCGCTGACGGCGTGACCTGTTTGCTGAAACCCCCACTTTTTGCTCATGAAAATACCTCTTGAGATAAAAACACGACTTTTTGGCGAAAAAAAATGGGGTTTTGGCTGAGTAAAGGTGCTTTTTGGTCAAAAAAACTGTTTTTTGCTGACAAAATTGGAAATTTGCTGAGAATTTTCTTTTGCTCAAAACACCACGTTTTCACTGCTAAACGCAAGTTTTGGACGACAAAAGCACATTTTAGGTGTCCAAAACACTGTTTTGCTGGAAAAAAAAGCTTTTTAGCCCAAAAAACTGAAAAATGGCCATTTTGGCTCTCAAAACCAGGTTTTTCGCTGACGGCGTGACCTGTTTGCTGAAACCCCCACTTTTTGCTCATGAAAATACCTCTTGAGATAAAAACACGACTTTTTGGCGAAAAAAAATGGGGTTTTGGCTGAGTAAAGGTGCTTTTTGGTCAAAAAAACTGTTTTTTGCTGACAAAATTGGAAATTTGCTGAGAATTTTCTTTTGCTCAAAACACCACGTTTTCACTGCTAAACGCAAGTTTTGGACGACAAAAGCACATTTTAGGTGTCCAAAACACTGTTTTGCTGGAAAAAAAAGCTTTTTAGCCCAAAAAACTGAAAAATGGCCATTTTGGCTCTCAAAACCAGGTTTTTCGCTGACGGCGTGACCTGTTTGCTGAAACCCCCACTTTTTGCTCATGAAAATACCTCTTGAGATAAAAACACGACTTTTTGGCGAAAAAAAATGGGGTTTTGGCTGAGTAAAGGTGCTTTTTGGTCAAAAAAACTGTTTTTTGCTGACAAAATTGGAAATTTGCTGAGAATTTTCTTTTGCTCAAAACACCACGTTTTCACTGCTAAACGCAAGTTTTGGACGACAAAAGCACATTTTAGGTGTCCAAAACACTGTTTTGCTGGAAAAAAAAGCTTTTTAGCCCAAAAAACTGAAAAATGGCCATTTTGGCTCTCAAAACCAGGTTTTTCGCTGACGGCGTGACCTGTTTGCTGAAACCCCCACTTTTTGCTCATGAAAATACCTCTTGAGATAAAAACACGACTTTTTGGCGAAAAAAAATGGGGTTTTGGCTGAGTAAAGGTGCTTTTTGGTCAAAAAAACTGTTTTTTGCTGACAAAATTGGAAATTTGCTGAGAATTTTCTTTTGCTCAAAACACCACGTTTTCACTGCTAAACGCAAGTTTTGGACGACAAAAGCACATTTTAGGTGTCCAAAACACTGTTTTGCTGGAAAAAAAAGCTTTTTAGCCCAAAAAACTGAAAAATGGCCATTTTGGCTCTCAAAACCAGGTTTTTCGCTGACGGCGTGACCTGTTTGCTGAAACCCCCACTTTTTGCTCATGAAAATACCTCTTGAGATAAAAACACGACTTTTTGGCGAAAAAAAATGGGGTTTTGGCTGAGTAAAGGTGCTTTTTGGTCAAAAAAACTGTTTTTTGCTGACAAAATTGGAAATTTGCTGAGAATTTTCTTTTGCTCAAAACACCACGTTTTCACTGCTAAACGCAAGTTTTGGACGACAAAAGCACATTTTAGGTGTCCAAAACACTGTTTTGCTGGAAAAAAAAGCTTTTTAGCCCAAAAAACTGAAAAATGGCCATTTTGGCTCTCAAAACCAGGTTTTTCGCTGACGGCGTGACCTGTTTGCTGAAACCCCCACTTTTTGCTCATGAAAATACCTCTTGAGATAAAAACACGACTTTTTGGCGAAAAAAAATGGGGTTTTGGCTGAGTAAAGGTGCTTTTTGGTCAAAAAAACTGTTTTTTGCTGACAAAATTGGAAATTTGCTGAGAATTTTCTTTTGCTCAAAACACCACGTTTTCACTGCTAAACGCAAGTTTTGGACGACAAAAGCACATTTTAGGTGTCCAAAACACTGTTTTGCTGGAAAAAAAAGCTTTTTAGCCCAAAAAACTGAAAAATGGCCATTTTGGCTCTCAAAACCAGGTTTTTCGCTGACGGCGTGACCTGTTTGCTGAAACGCCCACTTTTTGCTCATGAAAATACCTCTTGAGATAAAAACACGACTTTTTGGCGAAAAAAAATGGGGTTTTGGCTGAGTAAAGGTGCTTTTTGGTCAAAAAAACTGTTTTTTGCTGACAAAATTGGAAATTTGCTGAGAATTTTCTTTTGCTCAAAACACCACGTTTTCACTGCTAAACGCAAGTTTTGGACGACAAAAGCACATTTTAGGTGTCCAAAACACTGTTTTGCTGGAAAAAAAAGCTTTTTAGCCCAAAAAACTGAAAAATGGCCATTTTGGCTCTCAAAACCAGGTTTTTCGCTGACGGCGTGACCTGTTTGCTGAAACGCCCACTTTTTGCTCATGAAAATACCTCTTGAGATAAAAACACGACTTTTTGGCGAAAAAAATGGGGTTTTGGCTGAGTAAAGGTGCTTTTTGGTCAAAAAAACTGTTTTTTGCTGACAAAATTGGAAATTTGCCGAGAATTTTCTTTTGCTCAAAACACCACGTTTTCACTGCTAAACGCAAGTTTTGGACGACAAAAGCACATTTTAGGTGTCCAAAACACTGTTTTGCTGGAAAAAAAAGCTTTTTAGCCCAAAAAACTGAAAAATGGCCATTTTGGCTCTCAAAACCAGGTTTTTCGCTGACGGCGTGACCTGTTTGCTGAAACCCCCACTTTTTGCTCATGAAAATACCTCTTGAGATAAAAACACGACTTTTTGGCGAAAAAAAATGGGGTTTTGGCTGAGTAAAGGTGCTTTTTGGTCAAAAAAACTGTTTTTTGCTGACAAAATTGGAAATTTGCTGAGAATTTTCTTTTGCTCAAAACACCACGTTTTCACTGCTAAACGCAAGTTTTGGACGACAAAAGCACATTTTAGGTGTCCAAAACACTGTTTTGCTGGAAAAAAAAGCTTTTTAGCCCAAAAAACTGAAAAATGGCCATTTTGGCTCTCAAAACCAGGTTTTTCGCTGACGGCGTGACCTGTTTGCTGAAACGCCCACTTTTTGCTCATGAAAATACCTCTTGAGATAAAAACACGACTTTTTGGCGAAAAAAATGGGGTTTTGGCTGAGTAAAGGTGCTTTTTGGTCAAAAAAACTGTTTTTTGCTGACAAAATTGGAAATTTGCCGAGAATTTTCTTTTGCTCAAAACACCACGTTTTCACTGCTAAACGCAAGTTTTGGACGACAAAAGCACATTTTAGGTGTCCAAAACACTGTTTTGCTGGAAAAAAAAGCTTTTTAGCCCAAAAAACTGAAAAATGGCCATTTTGGCTCTCAAAACCAGGTTTTTCGCTGACGGCGTGACCTGTTTGCTGAAACCCCCACTTTTTGCTCATGAAAATACCTCTTGAGATAAAAACACGACTTTTTGGCGAAAAAAAATGGGGTTTTGGCTGAGTAAAGGTGCTTTTTGGTCAAAAAAACTGTTTTTTGCTGACAAAATTGGAAATTTGCTGAGAATTTTCTTTTGCTCAAAACACCACGTTTTCACTGCTAAACGCAAGTTTTGGACGACAAAAGCACATTTTAGGTGTCCAAAACACTGTTTTGCTGGAAAAAAAAGCTTTTTAGCCCAAAAAACTGAAAAATGGCCATTTTGGCTCTCAAAACCAGGTTTTTCGCTGACGGCGTGACCTGTTTGCTGAAACGCCCACTTTTTGCTCATGAAAATACCTCTTGAGATAAAAACACGACTTTTTGGCGAAAAAAAATGGGGTTTTGGCTGAGTAAAGGTGCTTTTTGGTCAAAAAAACTGTTTTTTGCTGACAAAATTGGAAATTTGCTGAGAATTTTCTTTTGCTCAAAACACCACGTTTTCACTGCTAAACGCAAGTTTTGGACGACAAAAGCACATTTTAGGTGTCCAAAACACTGTTTTGCTGGAAAAAAAAGCTTTTTAGCCCAAAAAACTGAAAAATGGCCATTTTGGCTCTCAAAACCAGGTTTTTCGCTGACGGCGTGACCTGTTTGCTGAAACCCCCACTTTTTGCTCATGAAAATACCTCTTGAGATAAAAACACGACTTTTTGGCGAAAAAAAATGGGGTTTTGGCTGAGTAAAGGTGCTTTTTGGTCAAAAAAACTGTTTTTTGCTGACAAAATTGGAAATTTGCTGAGAATTTTCTTTTGCTCAAAACACCACGTTTTCACTGCTAAACGCAAGTTTTGGACGACAAAAGCACATTTTAGGTGTCCAAAACACTGTTTTGCTGGAAAAAAAAGCTTTTTAGCCCAAAAAACTGAAAAATGGCCATTTTGGCTCTCAAAACCAGGTTTTTCGCTGACGGCGTGACCTGTTTGCTGAAACGCCCACTTTTTGCTCATGAAAATACCTCTTGAGATAAAAACACGACTTTTTGGCGAAAAAAATGGGGTTTTGGCTGAGTAAAGGTGCTTTTTGGTCAAAAAAACTGTTTTTTGCTGACAAAATTGGAAATTTGCCGAGAATTTTCTTTTGCTCAAAACACCACGTTTTCACTGCTAAACGCAAGTTTTGGACGACAAAAGCACATTTTAGGTGTCCAAAACACTGTTTTGCTGGAAAAAAAAGCTTTTTAGCCCAAAAAACTGAAAAATGGCCATTTTGGCTCTCAAAACCAGGTTTTTCGCTGACGGCGTGACCTGTTTGCTGAAACCCCCACTTTTTGCTCATGAAAATACCTCTTGAGATAAAAACACGACTTTTTGGCGAAAAAAAATGGGGTTTTGGCTGAGTAAAGGTGCTTTTTGGTCAAAAAAACTGTTTTTTGCTGACAAAATTGGAAATTTGCTGAGAATTTTCTTTTGCTCAAAACACCACGTTTTCACTGCTAAACGCAAGTTTTGGACGACAAAAGCACATTTTAGGTGTCCAAAACACTGTTTTGCTGGAAAAAAAAGCTTTTTAGCCCAAAAAACTGAAAAATGGCCATTTTGGCTCTCAAAACCAGGTTTTTCGCTGACGGCGTGACCTGTTTGCTGAAACGCCCACTTTTTGCTCATGAAAATACCTCTTGAGATAAAAACACGACTTTTTGGCGAAAAAAAATGGGGTTTTGGCTGAGTAAAGGTGCTTTTTGGTCAAAAAAACTGTTTTTTGCTGACAAAATTGGAAATTTGCTGAGAATTTTTTTTTGCTCAAAACACCACGTTTTCACTGCTAAACGCAAGTTTTGGACGACAAAAGCACATTTTAGGTGTCCAAAACACTGTTTTGCTGGAAAAAAAAGCTTTTTAGCCCAAAAAACTGAAAAATGGCCATTTTGGCTCTCAAAACCAGGTTTTTCGCTGACGGCGTGACCTGTTTGCTGAAACGCCCACTTTTTGCTCATGAAAATACCTCTTGAGATAAAAACACGACTTTTTGGTGAAAAAAAATGGGGTTTTGGCTGAGTAAAGGTGCTTTTTGGTCAAAAAAACTGTTTTTTGCTGACAAAATTGGAAATTTGCTGAGAATTTTCTTTTGCTCAAAACACCACGTTTTCACTGCTAAACGCAAGTTTTGGACGACAAAAGCACATTTTAGGTGTCCAAAACACTGTTTTGCTGGAAAAAAAAGCTTTTTAGCCCAAAAAACTGAAAAATGGCCATTTTGGCTCTCAAAACCAGGTTTTTCGCTGACGGCGTGACCTGTTTGCTGAAACCCCCACTTTTTGCTCATGAAAATACCTCTTGAGATAAAAACACGACTTTTTGGCGAAAAAAAATGGGGTTTTGGCTGAGTAAAGGTGCTTTTTGGTCAAAAAAACTGTTTTTTGCTGACAAAATTGGAAATTTGCTGAGAATTTTCTTTTGCTCAAAACACCACGTTTTCACTGCTAAACGCAAGTTTTGGACGACAAAAGCACATTTTAGGTGTCCAAAACACTGTTTTGCTGGAAAAAAAAGCTTTTTAGCCCAAAAAACTGAAAAATGGCCATTTTGGCTCTCAAAACCAGGTTTTTCGCTGACGGCGTGACCTGTTTGCTGAAACCCCCACTTTTTGCTCATGAAAATACCTCTTGAGATAAAAACACGACTTTTTGGCGAAAAAAAATGGGGTTTTGGCTGAGTAAAGGTGCTTTTTGGTCAAAAAAACTGTTTTTTGCTGACAAAATTGGAAATTTGCTGAGAATTTTCTTTTGCTCAAAACACCACGTTTTCACTGCTAAACGCAAGTTTTGGACGACAAAAGCACATTTTAGGTGTCCAAAACACTGTTTTGCTGGAAAAAAAAGCTTTTTAGCCCAAAAAACTGAAAAATGGCCATTTTGGCTCTCAAAACCAGGTTTTTCGCTGACGGCGTGACCTGTTTGCTGAAACCCCCACTTTTTGCTCATGAAAATACCTCTTGAGATAAAAACACGACTTTTTGGCGAAAAAAAATGGGGTTTTGGCTGAGTAAAGGTGCTTTTTGGTCAAAAAAACTGTTTTTTGCTGACAAAATTGGAAATTTGCTGAGAATTTTCTTTTGCTCAAAACACCACGTTTTCACTGCTAAACGCAAGTTTTGGACGACAAAAGCACATTTTAGGTGTCCAAAACACTGTTTTGCTGGAAAAAAAAGCTTTTTAGCCCAAAAAACTGAAAAATGGCCATTTTGGCTCTCAAAACCAGGTTTTTCGCTGACGGCGTGACCTGTTTGCTGAAACCCCCACTTTTTGCTCATGAAAATACCTCTTGAGATAAAAACACGACTTTTTGGCGAAAAAAAATGGGGTTTTGGCTGAGTAAAGGTGCTTTTTGGTCAAAAAAACTGTTTTTTGCTGACAAAATTGGAAATTTGCTGAGAATTTTCTTTTGCTCAAAACACCACGTTTTCACTGCTAAACGCAAGTTTTGGACGACAAAAGCACATTTTAGGTGTCCAAAACACTGTTTTGCTGGAAAAAAAAGCTTTTTAGCCCAAAAAACTGAAAAATGGCCATTTTGGCTCTCAAAATCAGGTTTTTCGCTGACGGCGTGACCTGTTTGCTGAAACCCCCACTTTTTGCTCATGAAAATACCTCTTGAGATAAAAACACGACTTTTTGGCGAAAAAAAATGGGGTTTTGGCTGAGTAAAGGTGCTTTTTGGTCAAAAAAACTGTTTTTTGCTGACAAAATTGGAAATTTGCTGAGAATTTTCTTTTGCTCAAAACACCACGTTTTCACTGCTAAACGCAAGTTTTGGACGACAAAAGCACATTTTAGGTGTCCAAAACACTGTTTTGCTGGAAAAAAAAGCTTTTTAGCCCAAAAAACTGAAAAATGGCCATTTTGGCTCTCAAAACCAGGTTTTTCGCTGACGGCGTGACCTGTTTGCTGAAACCCCCACTTTTTGCTCATGAAAATACCTCTTGAGATAAAAACACGACTTTTTGGCGAAAAAAAATGGGGTTTTGGCTGAGTAAAGGTGCTTTTTGGTCAAAAAAACTGTTTTTTGCTGACAAAATTGGAAATTTGCTGAGAATTTTCTTTTGCTCAAAACACCACGTTTTCACTGCTAAACGCAAGTTTTGGACGACAAAAGCACATTTTAGGTGTCCAAAACACTGTTTTGCTGGAAAAAAAAGCTTTTTAGCCCAAAAAACTGAAAAATGGCCATTTTGGCTCTCAAAACCAGGTTTTTCGCTGACGGCGTGACCTGTTTGCTGAAACCCCCACTTTTTGCTCATGAAAATACCTCTTGAGATAAAAACACGACTTTTTGGCGAAAAAAAATGGGGTTTTGGCTGAGTAAAGGTGCTTTTTGGTCAAAAAAACTGTTTTTTGCTGACAAAATTGGAAATTTGCTGAGAATTTTCTTTTGCTCAAAACACCACGTTTTCACTGCTAAACGCAAGTTTTGGACGACAAAAGCACATTTTAGGTGTCCAAAACACTGTTTTGCTGGAAAAAAAAGCTTTTTAGCCCAAAAAACTGAAAAATGGCCATTTTGGCTCTCAAAACCAGGTTTTTCGCTGACGGCGTGACCTGTTTGCTGAAACCCCCACTTTTTGCTCATGAAAATACCTCTTGAGATAAAAACACGACTTTTTGGCGAAAAAAAATGGGGTTTTGGCTGAGTAAAGGTGCTTTTTGGTCAAAAAAACTGTTTTTTGCTGACAAAATTGGAAATTTGCTGAGAATTTTCTTTTGCTCAAAACACCACGTTTTCACTGCTAAACGCAAGTTTTGGACGACAAAAGCACATTTTAGGTGTCCAAAACACTGTTTTGCTGGAAAAAAAAGCTTTTTAGCCCAAAAAACTGAAAAATGGCCATTTTGGCTCTCAAAACCAGGTTTTTCGCTGACGGCGTGACCTGTTTGCTGAAACCCCCACTTTTTGCTCATGAAAATACCTCTTGAGATAAAAACACGACTTTTTGGCGAAAAAAAATGGGGTTTTGGCTGAGTAAAGGTGCTTTTTGGTCAAAAAAACTGTTTTTTGCTGACAAAATTGGAAATTTGCTGAGAATTTTCTTTTGCTCAAAACACCACGTTTTCACTGCTAAACGCAAGTTTTGGACGACAAAAGCACATTTTAGGTGTCCAAAACACTGTTTTGCTGGAAAAAAAAGCTTTTTAGCCCAAAAAACTGAAAAATGGCCATTTTGGCTCTCAAAACCAGGTTTTTCGCTGACGGCGTGACCTGTTTGCTGAAACCCCCACTTTTTGCTCATGAAAATACCTCTTGAGATAAAAACACGACTTTTTGGCGAAAAAAAATGGGGTTTTGGCTGAGTAAAGGTGCTTTTTGGTCAAAAAAACTGTTTTTTGCTGACAAAATTGGAAATTTGCTGAGAATTTTCTTTTGCTCAAAACACCACGTTTTCACTGCTAAACGCAAGTTTTGGACGACAAAAGCACATTTTAGGTGTCCAAAACACTGTTTTGCTGGAAAAAAAAGCTTTTTAGCCCAAAAAACTGAAAAATGGCCATTTTGGCTCTCAAAACCAGGTTTTTCGCTGACGGCGTGACCTGTTTGCTGAAACCCCCACTTTTTGCTCATGAAAATACCTCTTGAGATAAAAACACGACTTTTTGGCGAAAAAAAATGGGGTTTTGGCTGAGTAAAGGTGCTTTTTGGTCAAAAAAACTGTTTTTTGCTGACAAAATTGGAAATTTGCTGAGAATTTTCTTTTGCTCAAAACACCACGTTTTCACTGCTAAACGCAAGTTTTGGACGACAAAAGCACATTTTAGGTGTCCAAAACACTGTTTTGCTGGAAAAAAAAGCTTTTTAGCCCAAAAAACTGAAAAATGGCCATTTTGGCTCTCAAAACCAGGTTTTTCGCTGACGGCGTGACCTGTTTGCTGAAACCCCCACTTTTTGCTCATGAAAATACCTCTTGAGATAAAAACACGACTTTTTGGCGAAAAAAAATGGGGTTTTGGCTGAGTAAAGGTGCTTTTTGGTCAAAAAAACTGTTTTTTGCTGACAAAATTGGAAATTTGCTGAGAATTTTCTTTTGCTCAAAACACCACGTTTTCACTGCTAAACGCAAGTTTTGGACGACAAAAGCACATTTTAGGTGTCCAAAACACTGTTTTGCTGGAAAAAAAAGCTTTTTAGCCCAAAAAACTGAAAAATGGCCATTTTGGCTCTCAAAACCAGGTTTTTCGCTGACGGCGTGACCTGTTTGCTGAAACCCCCACTTTTTGCTCATGAAAATACCTCTTGAGATAAAAACACGACTTTTTGGCGAAAAAAAATGGGGTTTTGGCTGAGTAAAGGTGCTTTTTGGTCAAAAAAACTGTTTTTTGCTGACAAAATTGGAAATTTGCTGAGAATTTTCTTTTGCTCAAAACACCACGTTTTCACTGCTAAACGCAAGTTTTGGACGACAAAAGCACATTTTAGGTGTCCAAAACACTGTTTTGCTGGAAAAAAAAGCTTTTTAGCCCAAAAAACTGAAAAATGGCCATTTTGGCTCTCAAAACCAGGTTTTTCGCTGACGGCGTGACCTGTTTGCTGAAACCCCCACTTTTTGCTCATGAAAATACCTCTTGAGATAAAAACACGACTTTTTGGCGAAAAAAAATGGGGTTTTGGCTGAGTAAAGGTGCTTTTTGGTCAAAAAAACTGTTTTTTGCTGACAAAATTGGAAATTTGCTGAGAATTTTCTTTTGCTCAAAACACCACGTTTTCACTGCTAAACGCAAGTTTTGGACGACAAAAGCACATTTTAGGTGTCCAAAACACTGTTTTGCTGGAAAAAAAAGCTTTTTAGCCCAAAAAACTGAAAAATGGCCATTTTGGCTCTCAAAACCAGGTTTTTCGCTGACGGCGTGACCTGTTTGCTGAAACCCCCACTTTTTGCTCATGAAAATACCTCTTGAGATAAAAACACGACTTTTTGGCGAAAAAAAATGGGGTTTTGGCTGAGTAAAGGTGCTTTTTGGTCAAAAAAACTGTTTTTTGCTGACAAAATTGGAAATTTGCTGAGAATTTTCTTTTGCTCAAAACACCACGTTTTCACTGCTAAACGCAAGTTTTGGACGACAAAAGCACATTTTAGGTGTCCAAAACACTGTTTTGCTGGAAAAAAAAGCTTTTTAGCCCAATAAACTGAAAAATGGCCATTTTGGCTCTCAAAACCAGGTTTTTCGCTGACGGCGTGACCTGTTTGCTGAAACCCCCACTTTTTGCTCATGAAAATACCTCTTGAGATAAAAACACGACTTTTTGGCGAAAAAAAATGGGGTTTTGGCTGAGTAAAGGTGCTTTTTGGTCAAAAAAACTGTTTTTTGCTGACAAAATTGGAAATTTGCTGAGAATTTTCTTTTGCTCAAAACACCACGTTTTCACTGCTAAACGCAAGTTTTGGACGACAAAAGCACATTTTAGGTGTCCAAAACACTGTTTTGCTGGAAAAAAAAGCTTTTTAGCCCAAAAAACTGAAAAATGGCCATTTTGGCTCTCAAAACCAGGTTTTTCGCTGACGGCGTGACCTGTTTGCTGAAACCCCCACTTTTTGCTCATGAAAATACCTCTTGAGATAAAAACACGACTTTTTGGCGAAAAAAAATGGGGTTTTGGCTGAGTAAAGGTGCTTTTTGGTCAAAAAAACTGTTTTTTGCTGACAAAATTGGAAATTTGCTGAGAATTTTCTTTTGCTCAAAACACCACGTTTTCACTGCTAAACGCAAGTTTTGGACGACAAAAGCACATTTTAGGTGTCCAAAACACTGTTTTGCTGGAAAAAAAAGCTTTTTAGCCCAAAAAACTGAAAAATGGCCATTTTGGCTCTCAAAACCAGGTTTTTCGCTGACGGCGTGACCTGTTTGCTGAAACGCCCACTTTTTGCTCATGAAAATACCTCTTGAGATAAAAACACGACTTTTTGGCGAAAAAAAATGGGGTTTTGGCTGAGTAAAGGTGCTTTTTGGTCAAAAAAACTGTTTTTTGCTGACAAAATTGGAAATTTGCTGAGAATTTTCTTTTGCTCAAAACACCACGTTTTCACTGCTAAACGCAAGTTTTGGACGACAAAAGCACATTTTAGGTGTCCAAAACACTGTTTTGCTGGAAAAAAAAGCTTTTTAGCCCAAAAAACTGAAAAATGGCCATTTTGGCTCTCAAAACCAGGTTTTTCGCTGACGGCGTGACCTGTTTGCTGAAACGCCCACTTTTTGCTCATGAAAATACCTCTTGAGATAAAAACACGACTTTTTGGCGAAAAAAAATGGGGTTTTGGCTGAGTAAAGGTGCTTTTTGGTCAAAAAAACTGTTTTTTGCTGACAAAATTGGAAATTTGCTGAGAATTTTCTTTTGCTCAAAACACCACGTTTTCACTGCTAAACGCAAGTTTTGGACGACAAAAGCACATTTTAGGTGTCCAAAACACTGTTTTGCTGGAAAAAAAAGCTTTTTAGCCCAAAAAACTGAAAAATGGCCATTTTGGCTCTCAAAACCAGGTTTTTCGCTGACGGCGTGACCTGTTTGCTGAAACCCCCACTTTTTGCTCATGAAAATACCTCTTGAGATAAAAACACGACTTTTTGGCGAAAAAAAATGGGCTTTTGGCTGAGTAAAGGTGCTTTTTGGTCAAAAAAACTGTTTTTTGCTGACAAAATTGGAAATTTGCTGAGAATTTTCTTTTGCTCAAAACACCACGTTTTCACTGCTAAACGCAAGTTTTGGACGACAAAAGCACATTTTAGGTGTCCAAAACACTGTTTTGCTGGAAAAAAAAGCTTTTTAGCCCAAAAAACTGAAAAATGGCCATTTTGGCTCTCAAAACCAGGTTTTTCGCTGACGGCGTGACCTGTTTGCTGAAACCCCCACTTTTTGCTCATGAAAATACCTCTTGAGATAAAAACACGACTTTTTGGCGAAAAAAAATGGGGTTTTGGCTGAGTAAAGGTGCTTTTTGGTCAAAAAAACTGTTTTTTGCTGACAAAATTGGAAATTTGCTGAGAATTTTCTTTTGCTCAAAACACCACGTTTTCACTGCTAAACGCAAGTTTTGGACGACAAAAGCACATTTTAGGTGTCCAAAACACTGTTTTGCTGGAAAAAAAAGCTTTTTAGCCCAAAAAACTGAAAAATGGCCATTTTGGCTCTCAAAACCAGGTTTTTCGCTGACGGCGTGACCTGTTTGCTGAAACCCCCACTTTTTGCTCATGAAAATACCTCTTGAGATAAAAACACGACTTTTTGGCGAAAAAAAATGGGGTTTTGGCTGAGTAAAGGTGCTTTTTGGTCAAAAAAACTGTTTTTTGCTGACAAAATTGGAAATTTGCTGAGAATTTTCTTTTGCTCAAAACACCACGTTTTCACTGCTAAACGCAAGTTTTGGACGACAAAAGCACATTTTAGGTGTCCAAAACACTGTTTTGCTGGAAAAAAAAGCTTTTTAGCCCAAAAAACTGAAAAATGGCCATTTTGGCTCTCAAAACCAGGTTTTTCGCTGACGGCGTGACCTGTTTGCTGAAACGCCCACTTTTTGCTCATGAAAATACCTCTTGAGATAAAAACACGACTTTTTGGCGAAAAAAAATGGGGTTTTGGCTGAGTAAAGGTGCTTTTTGGTCAAAAAAACTGTTTTTTGCTGACAAAATTGGAAATTTGCTGAGAATTTTCTTTTGCTCAAAACACCACGTTTTCACTGCTAAACGCAAGTTTTGGACGACAAAAGCACATTTTAGGTGTCCAAAACACTGTTTTGCTGGAAAAAAAAGCTTTTTAGCCCAAAAAACTGAAAAATGGCCATTTTGGCTCTCAAAACCAGGTTTTTCGCTGACGGCGTGACCTGTTTGCTGAAACCCCCACTTTTTGCTCATGAAAATACCTCTTGAGATAAAAACACGACTTTTTGGCGAAAAAAAATGGGGTTTTGGCTGAGTAAAGGTGCTTTTTGGTCAAAAAAACTGTTTTTTGCTGACAAAATTGGAAATTTGCTGAGAATTTTCTTTTGCTCAAAACACCACGTTTTCACTGCTAAACGCAAGTTTTGGACGACAAAAGCACATTTTAGGTGTCCAAAACACTGTTTTGCTGGAAAAAAAAGCTTTTTAGCCCAAAAAACTGAAAAATGGCCATTTTGGCTCTCAAAACCAGGTTTTTCGCTGACGGCGTGACCTGTTTGCTGAAACCCCCACTTTTTGCTCATGAAAATACCTCTTGAGATAAAAACACGACTTTTTGGCGAAAAAAAATGGGGTTTTGGCTGAGTAAAGGTGCTTTTTGGTCAAAAAAACTGTTTTTTGCTGACAAAATTGGAAATTTGCTGAGAATTTTCTTTTGCTCAAAACACCACGTTTTCACTGCTAAACGCAAGTTTTGGACGACAAAAGCACATTTTAGGTGTCCAAAACACTGTTTTGCTGGAAAAAAAAGCTTTTTAGCCCAAAAAACTGAAAAATGGCCATTTTGGCTCTCAAAACCAGGTTTTTCGCTGACGGCGTGACCTGTTTGCTGAAACCCCCACTTTTTGCTCATGAAAATACCTCTTGAGATAAAAACACGACTTTTTGGCGAAAAAAAATGGGGTTTTGGCTGAGTAAAGGTGCTTTTTGGTCAAAAAAACTGTTTTTTGCTGACAAAATTGGAAATTTGCTGAGAATTTTCTTTTGCTCAAAACACCACGTTTTCACTGCTAAACGCAAGTTTTGGACGACAAAAGCACATTTTAGGTGTCCAAAACACTGTTTTGCTGGAAAAAAAAGCTTTTTAGCCCAAAAAACTGAAAAATGGCCATTTTGGCTCTCAAAACCAGGTTTTTCGCTGACGGCGTGACCTGTTTGCTGAAACCCCCACTTTTTGCTCATGAAAATACCTCTTGAGATAAAAACACGACTTTTTGGCGAAAAAAAATGGGGTTTTGGCTGAGTAAAGGTGCTTTTTGGTCAAAAAAACTGTTTTTTGCTGACAAAATTGGAAATTTGCTGAGAATTTTCTTTTGCTCAAAACACCACGTTTTCACTGCTAAACGCAAGTTTTGGACGACAAAAGCACATTTTAGGTGTCCAAAACACTGTTTTGCTGGAAAAAAAAGCTTTTTAGCCCAAAAAACTGAAAAATGGCCATTTTGGCTCTCAAAACCAGGTTTTTCGCTGACGGCGTGACCTGTTTGCTGAAACCCCCACTTTTTGCTCATGAAAATACCTCTTGAGATAAAAACACGACTTTTTGGCGAAAAAAAATGGGGTTTTGGCTGAGTAAAGGTGCTTTTTGGTCAAAAAAACTGTTTTTTGCTGACAAAATTGGAAATTTGCTGAGAATTTTCTTTTGCTCAAAACACCACGTTTTCACTGCTAAACGCAAGTTTTGGACGACAAAAGCACATTTTAGGTGTCCAAAACACTGTTTTGCTGGAAAAAAAAGCTTTTTAGCCCAAAAAACTGAAAAATGGCCATTTTGGCTCTCAAAACCAGGTTTTTCGCTGACGGCGTGACCTGTTTGCTGAAACCCCCACTTTTTGCTCATGAAAATACCTCTTGAGATAAAAACACGACTTTTTGGCGAAAAAAAATGGGGTTTTGGCTGAGTAAAGGTGCTTTTTGGTCAAAAAAACTGTTTTTTGCTGACAAAATTGGAAATTTGCTGAGAATTTTCTTTTGCTCAAAACACCACGTTTTCACTGCTAAACGCAAGTTTTGGACGACAAAAGCACATTTTAGGTGTCCAAAACACTGTTTTGCTGGAAAAAAAAGCTTTTTAGCCCAAAAAACTGAAAAATGGCCATTTTGGCTCTCAAAACCAGGTTTTTCGCTGACGGCGTGACCTGTTTGCTGAAACCCCCACTTTTTGCTCATGAAAATACCTCTTGAGATAAAAACACGACTTTTTGGCGAAAAAAAATGGGGTTTTGGCTGAGTAAAGGTGCTTTTTGGTCAAAAAAACTGTTTTTTGCTGACAAAATTGGAAATTTGCTGAGAATTTTCTTTTGCTCAAAACACCACGTTTTCACTGCTAAACGCAAGTTTTGGACGACAAAAGCACATTTTAGGTGTCCAAAACACTGTTTTGCTGGAAAAAAAAGCTTTTTAGCCCAAAAAACTGAAAAATGGCCATTTTGGCTCTCAAAACCAGGTTTTTCGCTGACGGCGTGACCTGTTTGCTGAAATCCCCACTTTTTGCTCATGAAAATACCTCTTGAGATAAAAACACGACTTTTTGGCGAAAAAAAATGGGGTTTTGGCTGAGTAAAGGTGCTTTTTGGTCAAAAAAACTGTTTTTTGCTGACAAAATTGGAAATTTGCTGAGAATTTTCTTTTGCTCAAAACACCACGTTTTCACTGCTAAACGCAAGTTTTGGACGACAAAAGCACATTTTAGGTGTCCAAAACACTGTTTTGCTGGAAAAAAAAGCTTTTTAGCCCAAAAAACTGAAAAATGGCCATTTTGGCTCTCAAAACCAGGTTTTTCGCTGACGGCGTGACCTGTTTGCTGAAACCCCCACTTTTTGCTCATGAAAATACCTCTTGAGATAAAAACACGACTTTTTGGCGAAAAAAAATGGGGTTTTGGCTGAGTAAAGGTGCTTTTTGGTCAAAAAAACTGTTTTTTGCTGACAAAATTGGAAATTTGCTGAGAATTTTCTTTTGCTCAAAACACCACGTTTTCACTGCTAAACGCAAGTTTTGGACGACAAAAGCACATTTTAGGTGTCCAAAACACTGTTTTGCTGGAAAAAAAAGCTTTTTAGCCCAAAAAACTGAAAAATGGCCATTTTGGCTCTCAAAACCAGGTTTTTCGCTGACGGCGTGACCTGTTTGCTGAAACCCCCACTTTTTGCTCATGAAAATACCTCTTGAGATAAAAACACGACTTTTTGGCGAAAAAAAATGGGGTTTTGGCTGAGTAAAGGTGCTTTTTGGTCAAAAAAACTGTTTTTTGCTGACAAAATTGGAAATTTGCTGAGAATTTTCTTTTGCTCAAAACACCACGTTTTCACTGCTAAACGCAAGTTTTGGACGACAAAAGCACATTTTAGGTGTCCAAAACACTGTTTTGCTGGAAAAAAAAGCTTTTTAGCCCAAAAAACTGAAAAATGGCCATTTTGGCTCTCAAAACCAGGTTTTTCGCTGACGGCGTGACCTGTTTGCTGAAACCCCCACTTTTTGCTCATGAAAATACCTCTTGAGATAAAAACACGACTTTTTGGCGAAAAAAAATGGGGTTTTGGCTGAGTAAAGGTGCTTTTTGGTCAAAAAAACTGTTTTTTGCTGACAAAATTGGAAATTTGCTGAGAATTTTCTTTTGCTCAAAACACCACGTTTTCACTGCTAAACGCAAGTTTTGGACGACAAAAGCACATTTTAGGTGTCCAAAACACTGTTTTGCTGGAAAAAAAAGCTTTTTAGCCCAAAAAACTGAAAAATGGCCATTTTGGCTCTCAAAACCAGGTTTTTCGCTGACGGCGTGACCTGTTTGCTGAAACCCCCACTTTTTGCTCATGAAAATACCTCTTGAGATAAAAACACGACTTTTTGGCGAAAAAAAATGGGGTTTTGGCTGAGTAAAGGTGCTTTTTGGTCAAAAAAACTGTTTTTTGCTGACAAAATTGGAAATTTGCTGAGAATTTTCTTTTGCTCAAAACACCACGTTTTCACTGCTAAACGCAAGTTTTGGACGACAAAAGCACATTTTAGGTGTCCAAAACACTGTTTTGCTGGAAAAAAAAGCTTTTTAGCCCAAAAAACTGAAAAATGGCCATTTTGGCTCTCAAAACCAGGTTTTTCGCTGACGGCGTGACCTGTTTGCTGAAACCTTCACTTTTTGCTCATGAAAATACCTCTTGAGATAAAAACACGACTTTTTGGCGAAAAAAAATGGGGTTTTGGCTGAGTAAAGGTGCTTTTTGGTCAAAAAAACTGTTTTTTGCTGACAAAATTGGAAATTTGCTGAGAATTTTCTTTTGCTCAAAACACCACGTTTTCATTGCTAAACGCAAGTTTTGGACGACAAAAGCACATTTTAGGTGTCCAAAACACTGTTTTGCTGGAAAAAAAAGCTTTTTAGCCCAAAAAACTGAAAAATGGCCATTTTGGCTCTCAAAACCAGGTTTTTCGCTGACGGCGTGACCTGTTTGCTGAAACCCCCACTTTTTGCTCATGAAAATACCTCTTGAGATAAAAACACGACTTTTTGGCGAAAAAAAATGGGGTTTTGGCTGAGTAAAGGTGCTTTTTGGTCAAAAAAACTGTTTTTTGCTGACAAAATTGGAAATTTGCTGAGAATTTTCTTTTGCTCAAAACACCACGTTTTCACTGCTAAACGCAAGTTTTGGACGACAAAAGCACATTTTAGGTGTCCAAAACACTGTTTTGCTGGAAAAAAAAGCTTTTTAGCCCAAAAAACTGAAAAATGGCCATTTTGGCTCTCAAAACCAGGTTTTTCGCTGACGGCGTGACCTGTTTGCTGAAACCCCCACTTTTTGCTCATGAAAATACCTCTTGAGATAAAAACACGACTTTTTGGCGAAAAAAAATGGGGTTTTGGCTGAGTAAAGGTGCTTTTTGGTCAAAAAAACTGTTTTTTGCTGACAAAATTGGAAATTTGCTGAGAATTTTCTTTTGCTCAAAACACCACGTTTTCACTGCTAAACGCAAGTTTTGGACGACAAAAGCACATTTTAGGTGTCCAAAACACTGTTTTGCTGGAAAAAAAAGCTTTTTAGCCCAAAAAACTGAAAAATGGCCATTTTGGCTCTCAAAACCAGGTTTTTCGCTGACGGCGTGACCTGTTTGCTGAAACCCCCACTTTTTGCTCATGAAAATACCTCTTGAGATAAAAACACGACTTTTTGGCGAAAAAAAATGGGGTTTTGGCTGAGTAAAGGTGCTTTTTGGTCAAAAAAACTGTTTTTTGCTGACAAAATTGGAAATTTGCTGAGAATTTTCTTTTGCTCAAAACACCACGTTTTCACTGCTAAACGCAAGTTTTGGACGACAAAAGCACATTTTAGGTGTCCAAAACACTGTTTTGCTGGAAAAAAAAGCTTTTTAGCCCAAAAAACTGAAAAATGGCCATTTTGGCTCTCAAAACCAGGTTTTTCGCTGACGGCGTGACCTGTTTGCTGAAACCTTCACTTTTTGCTCATGAAAATACCTCTTGAGATAAAAACACGACTTTTTGGCGAAAAAAAATGGGGTTTTGGCTGAGTAAAGGTGCTTTTTGGTCAAAAAAACTGTTTTTTGCTGACAAAATTGGAAATTTGCTGAGAATTTTCTTTTGCTCAAAACACCACGTTTTCACTGCTAAACGCAAGTTTTGGACGACAAAAGCACATTTTAGGTGTCCAAAACACTGTTTTGCTGGAAAAAAAAGCTTTTTAGCCCAAAAAACTGAAAAATGGCCATTTTGGCTCTCAAAACCAGGTTTTTCGCTGACGGCGTGACCTGTTTGCTGAAACCCCCACTTTTTGCTCATGAAAATACCTCTTGAGATAAAAACACGACTTTTTGGCGAAAAAAAATGGGGTTTTGGCTGAGTAAAGGTGCTTTTTGGTCAAAAAAACTGTTTTTTGCTGACAAAATTGGAAATTTGCTGAGAATTTTCTTTTGCTCAAAACACCACGTTTTCACTGCTAAACGCAAGTTTTGGACGACAAAAGCACATTTTAGGTGTCCAAAACACTGTTTTGCTGGAAAAAAAAGCTTTTTAGCCCAAAAAACTGAAAAATGGCCATTTTGGCTCTCAAAACCAGGTTTTTCGCTGACGGCGTGACCTGTTTGCTGAAACCTTCACTTTTTGCTCATGAAAATACCTCTTGAGATAAAAACACGACTTTTTGGCGAAAAAAAATGGGGTTTTGGCTGAGTAAAGGTGCTTTTTGGTCAAAAAAACTGTTTTTTGCTGACAAAATTGGAAATTTGCTGAGAATTTTCTTTTGCTCAAAACACCACGTTTTCATTGCTAAACGCAAGTTTTGGACGACAAAAGCACATTTCAGGTGTCCAAAACACTGTTTTGCTGGAAAAAAAAGCTTTTTAGCCCAAAAAACTGAAAAATGGCCATTTTGGCTCTCAAAACCAGGTTTTTCGCTGACGGCGTGACCTGTTTGCTGAAACCCCCACTTTTTGCTCATGAAAATACCTCTTGAGATAAAAACACGACTTTTTGGCGAAAAAAAATGGGGTTTTGGCTGAGTAAAGGTGCTTTTTGGTCAAAAAAACTGTTTTTTGCTGACAAAATTGGAAATTTGCTGAGAATTTTCTTTTGCTCAAAACACCACGTTTTCACTGCTAAACGCAAGTTTTGGACGACAAAAGCACATTTTAGGTGTCCAAAACACTGTTTTGCTGGAAAAAAAAGCTTTTTAGCCCAAAAAACTGAAAAATGGCCATTTTGGCTCTCAAAACCAGGTTTTTCGCTGACGGCGTGACCTGTTTGCTGAAACCCCCACTTTTTGCTCATGAAAATACCTCTTGAGATAAAAACACGACTTTTTGGCGAAAAAAAATGGGGTTTTGGCTGAGTAAAGGTGCTTTTTGGTCAAAAAAACTGTGTTTTGCTGACAAAATTGGAAATTTGCTGAGAATTTTCTTTTGCTCAAAACACCACGTTTTCACTGCTAAACGCAAGTTTTGGACGACAAAAGCACATTTTAGGTGTCCAAAACACTGTTTTGCTGGAAAAAAAAGCTTTTTAGCCCAAAAAACTGAAAAATGGCCATTTTGGCTCTCAAAACCAGGTTTTTCGCTGACGGCGTGACCTGTTTGCTGAAACCCCCACTTTTTGCTCATGAAAATACCTCTTGAGATAAAAACACGACTTTTTGGCGAAAAAAAATGGGGTTTTGGCTGAGTATAGGTGCTTTTTGGTCAAAAAAACTGTTTTTTGCTGACAAAATTGGAAATTTGCTGAGAATTTTCTTTTGCTCAAAACACCACGTTTTCACTGCTAAACGCAAGTTTTGGACGACAAAAGCACATTTTAGGTGTCCAAAACACTGTTTTGCTGGAAAAAAAAGCTTTTTAGCCCAAAAAACTGAAAAATGGCCATTTTGGCTCTCAAAACCAGGTTTTTCGCTGACGGCGTGACCTGTTTGCTGAAACCCCCACTTTTTGCTCATGAAAATACCTCTTGAGATAAAAACACGACTTTTTGGCGAAAAAAATGGGGTTTTGGCTGAGTAAAGGTGCTTTTTGGTCAAAAAAACTGTTTTTTGCTGACAAAATTGGAAATTTGCTGAGAATTTTCTTTTGCTCAAAACACCACGTTTTCACTGCTAAACGCAAGTTTTGGACGACAAAAGCACATTTTAGGTGTCCAAAACACTGTTTTGCTGGAAAAAAAAGCTTTTTAGCCCAAAAAACTGAAAAATGGCCATTTTGGCTCTCAAAACCAGGTTTTTCGCTGACGGCGTGACCTGTTTGCTGAAACCCCCACTTTTTGCTCATGAAAATACCTCTTGAGATAAAAACACGACTTTTTGGCGAAAAAAAATGGGGTTTTGGCTGAGTATAGGTGCTTTTTGGTCAAAAAAACTGTTTTTTGCTGACAAAATTGGAAATTTGCTGAGAATTTTCTTTTGCTCAAAACACCACGTTTTCACTGCTAAACGCAAGTTTTGGACGACAAAAGCACATTTTAGGTGTCCAAAACACTGTTTTGCTGGAAAAAAAAGCTTTTTAGCCCAAAAAACTGAAAAATGGCCATTTTGGCTCTCAAAACCAGGTTTTTCGCTGACGGCGTGACCTGTTTGCTGAAACCCCCACTTTTTGCTCATGAAAATACCTCTTGAGATAAAAACACGACTTTTTGGCGAAAAAAAATGGGGTTTTGGCTGAGTAAAGGTGCTTTTTGGTCAAAAAAACTGTTTTTTGCTGACAAAATTGGAAATTTGCTGAGAATTTTCTTTTGCTCAAAACACCACGTTTTCACTGCTAAACGCAAGTTTTGGACGACAAAAGCACATTTTAGGTGTCCAAAACACTGTTTTGCTGGAAAAAAAAGCTTTTTAGCCCAAAAAACTGAAAAATGGCCATTTTGGCTCTCAAAACCAGGTTTTTCGCTGACGGCGTGACCTGTTTGCTGAAACCCCCACTTTTTGCTCATGAAAATACCTCTTGAGATAAAAACACGACTTTTTGGCGAAAAAAAATGGGGTTTTGGCTGAGTATAGGTGCTTTTTGGTCAAAAAAACTGTTTTTTGCTGACAAAATTGGAAATTTGCTGAGAATTTTCTTTTGCTCAAAACACCACGTTTTCACTGCTAAACGCAAGTTTTGGACGACAAAAGCACATTTTAGGTGTCCAAAACACTGTTTTGCTGGAAAAAAAAGCTTTTTAGCCCAAAAAACTGAAAAATGGCCATTTTGGCTCTCAAAACCAGGTTTTTCGCTGACGGCGTGACCTGTTTGCTGAAACCCCCACTTTTTGCTCATGAAAATACCTCTTGAGATAAAAACACGACTTTTTGGCGAAAAAAAATGGGGTTTTGGCTGAGTAAAGGTGCTTTTTGGTCAAAAAAACTGTTTTTTGCTGACAAAATTGGAAATTTGCTGAGAATTTTCTTTTGCTCAAAACACCACGTTTTCACTGCTAAACGCAAGTTTTGGACGACAAAAGCACATTTTAGGTGTCCAAAACACTGTTTTGCTGGAAAAAAAAGCTTTTTAGCCCAAAAAACTGAAAAATGGCCATTTTGGCTCTCAAAACCAGGTTTTTCGCTGACGGCGTGACCTGTTTGCTGAAACGCCCACTTTTTGCTCATGAAAATACCTCTTGAGATAAAAACACGACTTTTTGGCGAAAAAAAATGGGGTTTTGGCTGAGTAAAGGTGCTTTTTGGTCAAAAAAACTGTTTTTTGCTGACAAAATTGGAAATTTGCTGAGAATTTTCTTTTGCTCAAAACACCACGTTTTCACTGCTAAACGCAAGTTTTGGACGACAAAAGCACATTTTAGGTGTCCAAAACACTGTTTTGCTGGAAAAAAAAGCTTTTTAGCCCAAAAAACTGAAAAATGGCCATTTTGGCTCTCAAAACCAGGTTTTTCGCTGACGGCGTGACCTGTTTGCTGAAACCCCCACTTTTTGCTCATGAAAATACCTCTTGAGATAAAAACACGACTTTTTGGCGAAAAAAAATGGGGTTTTGGCTGAGTAAAGGTGCTTTTTGGTCAAAAAAACTGTTTTTTGCTGACAAAATTGGAAATTTGCTGAGAATTTTCTTTTGCTCAAAACACCACGTTTTCACTGCTAAACGCAAGTTTTGGACGACAAAAGCACATTTTAGGTGTCCAAAACACTGTTTTGCTGGAAAAAAAAGCTTTTTAGCCCAAAAAACTGAAAAATGGCCATTTTGGCTCTCAAAACCAGGTTTTTCGCTGACGGCGTGACCTGTTTGCTGAAACGCCCACTTTTTGCTCATGAAAATACCTCTTGAGATAAAAACACGACTTTTTGGCGAAAAAAAATGGGGTTTTGGCTGAGTAAAGGTGCTTTTTGGTCAAAAAAACTGTTTTTTGCTGACAAAATTGGAAATTTGCTGAGAATTTTCTTTTGCTCAAAACACCACGTTTTCACTGCTAAACGCAAGTTTTGGACGACAAAAGCACATTTTAGGTGTCCAAAACACTGTTTTGCTGGAAAAAAAAGCTTTTTAGCCCAAAAAACTGAAAAATGGCCATTTTGGCTCTCAAAACCAGGTTTTTCGCTGACGGCGTGACCTGTTTGCTGAAACCCCCACTTTTTGCTCATGAAAATACCTCTTGAGATAAAAACACGACTTTTTGGCGAAAAAAAATGGGGTTTTGGCTGAGTAAAGGTGCTTTTTGGTCAAAAAAACTGTTTTTTGCTGACAAAATTGGAAATTTGCTGAGAATTTTCTTTTGCTCAAAACACCACGTTTTCACTGCTAAACGCAAGTTTTGGACGACAAAAGCACATTTTAGGTGTCCAAAACACTGTTTTGCTGGAAAAAAAAGCTTTTTAGCCCAAAAAACTGAAAAATGGCCATTTTGGCTCTCAAAACCAGGTTTTTCGCTGACGGCGTGACCTGTTTGCTGAAACCCCCACTTTTTGCTCATGAAAATACCTCTTGAGATAAAAACACGACTTTTTGGCGAAAAAAAATGGGTTTTGGCTGAGTAAAGGTGCTTTTTGGTCAAAAAAACTGTTTTTTGCTGACAAAATTGGAAATTTGCTGAGAATTTTCTTTTGCTCAAAACACCACGTTTTCACTGCTAAACGCAAGTTTTGGACGACAAAAGCACATTTTAGGTGTCCAAAACACTGTTTTGCTGGAAAAAAAAGCTTTTTAGCCCAAAAAACTGAAAAATGGCCATTTTGGCTCTCAAAACCAGGTTTTTCGCTGACGGCGTGACCTGTTTGCTGAAACCCCCACTTTTTGCTCATGAAAATACCTCTTGAGATAAAAACACGACTTTTTGGCGAAAAAAAATGGGGTTTTGGCTGAGTAAAGGTGCTTTTTGGTCAAAAAAACTGTTTTTTGCTGACAAAATTGGAAATTTGCTGAGAATTTTCTTTTGCTCAAAACACCACGTTTTCACTGCTAAACGCAAGTTTTGGACGACAAAAGCACATTTTAGGTGTCCAAAACACTGTTTTGCTGGGAAAAAAAAGCTTTTTAGCCCAAAAAACTGAAAAATGGCCATTTTGGCTCTCAAAACCAGGTTTTTCGCTGACGGCGTGACCTGTTTGCTGAAACCCCCACTTTTTGCTCATGAAAATACCTCTTGAGATAAAAACACGACTTTTTGGCGAAAAAAAATGGGGTTTTGGCTGAGTAAAGGTGCTTTTTGGTCAAAAAAACTGTTTTTTGCTGACAAAATTGGAAATTTGCTGAGAATTTTCTTTTGCTCAAAACACCACGTTTTCACTGCTAAACGCAAGTTTTGGACGACAAAAGCACATTTTAGGTGTCCAAAACACTGTTTTGCTGGAAAAAAAAGCTTTTTAGCCCAAAAAACTGAAAAAATGGCCATTTTGGCTCTCAAAACCAGGTTTTTCGCTGACGGCGTGACCTGTTTGCTGAAACCCCCACTTTTTGCTCATGAAAATACCTCTTGAGATAAAAACACGACTTTTTGGCGAAAAAAAATGGGGTTTTGGCTGAGTAAAGGTGCTTTTTGGTCAAAAAAACTGTTTTTTGCTGACAAAATTGGAAATTTGCTGAGAATTTTCTTTTGCTCAAAACACCACGTTTTCACTGCTAAACGCAAGTTTTGGACGACAAAAGCACATTTTAGGTGTCCAAAACACTGTTTTGCTGGAAAAAAAGCTTTTTAGCCCAAAAAACTGAAAAATGGCCATTTTGGCTCTCAAAACCAGGTTTTTCGCTGACGGCGTGACCTGTTTGCTGAAACCCCCACTTTTTGCTCATGAAAATACCTCTTGAGATAAAAACACGACTTTTTGGCGAAAAAAAATGGGGTTTTGGCTGAGTAAAGGTGCTTTTTGGTCAAAAAACTGTTTTTTGCTGACAAAATTGGAAATTTGCTGAGAATTTTCTTTTGCTCAAAACACCACGTTTTCACTGCTAAACGCAAGTTTTGGACGACAAAAGCACATTTTAGGTGTCCAAAACACTGTTTTGCTGGAAAAAAAAGCTTTTTAGCCCAAAAAACTGAAAAATGGCCATTTTGGCTCTCAAAACCAGGTTTTTCGCTGACGGCGTGACCTGTTTGCTGAAACCCCCACTTTTTGC
Source organism: Anthopleura xanthogrammica (assembly GCA_964019055.1). Taxonomy (NCBI): domain Eukaryota; kingdom Metazoa; phylum Cnidaria; class Anthozoa; order Actiniaria; family Actiniidae; genus Anthopleura; species Anthopleura xanthogrammica. Next base: position 30,416 of record CAXHSA010000035.1, read on the forward strand.
TCATGAAAATACCTCTTGAGATAAAAACACGACTTTTTGGCGAAAAAAAATGGGGTTTTGGCTGAGTAAAGGTGCTTTTTGGTCAAAAAAACTGTTTTTTGCTGACAAAATTGGAAATTTGCTGAGAATTTTCTTTTGCTCAAAACACCACGTTTTCACTGCTAAACGCAAGTTTTGGACGACAAAAGCACATTTTAGGTGTCCAAAACACTGTTTTGCTGGAAAAAAAAGCTTTTTAGCCCAAAAAACTGAAAAATGGCCATTTTGGCTCTCAAAACCAGGTTTTTCGCTGACGGCGTGACCTGTTTGCTGAAACCCCCACTTTTTGCTCATGAAAATACCTCTTGAGATAAAAACACGACTTTTTGGCGAAAAAAAATGGGGTTTTGGCTGAGTAAAGGTGCTTTTTGGTCAAAAAAACTGTTTTTTGCTGACAAAATTGGAAATTTGCTGAGAATTTTCTTTTGCTCAAAACACCACGTTTTCACTGCTAAACGCAAGTTTTGGACGACAAAAGCACATTTTAGGTGTCCAAAACACTGTTTTGCTGGAAAAAAAAGCTTTTTAGCCCAAAAAACTGAAAAATGGCCATTTTGGCTCTCAAAACCAGGTTTTTCGCTGACGGCGTGACCTGTTTGCTGAAACCCCCACTTTTTGCTCATGAAAATACCTCTTGAGATAAAAACACGACTTTTTGGCGAAAAAAAATGGGGTTTTGGCTGAGTAAAGGTGCTTTTTGGTCAAAAAAACTGTTTTTTGCTGACAAAATTGGAAATTTGCTGAGAATTTTCTTTTGCTCAAAACACCACGTTTTCACTGCTAAACGCAAGTTTTGGACGACAAAAGCACATTTTAGGTGTCCAAAACACTGTTTTGCTGGAAAAAAAAGCTTTTTAGCCCAAAAAACTGAAAAATGGCCATTTTGGCTCTCAAAACCAGGTTTTTCGCTGACGGCGTGACCTGTTTGCTGAAACCCCCACTTTTTGCTCATGAAAATACCTCTTGAGATAAAAACACGACTTTTTGGCGAAAAAAAATGGGGTTTTGGCTGAGTAAAGGTGCTTTTTGGTCAAAAAAACTGTTTTTTGCTGACAAAATTGGAAATTTGCTGAGAATTTTCTTTTGCTCAAAACACCACGTTTTCACTGCTAAACGCAAGTTTTGGACGACAAAAGCACATTTTAGGTGTCCAAAACACTGTTTTGCTGGAAAAAAAAGCTTTTTAGCCCAAAAAACTGAAAAATGGCCATTTTGGCTCTCAAAACCAGGTTTTTCGCTGACGGCGTGACCTGTTTGCTGAAACCCCCACTTTTTGCTCATGAAAATACCTCTTGAGATAAAAACACGACTTTTTGGCGAAAAAAAATGGGGTTTTGGCTGAGTAAAGGTGCTTTTTGGTCAAAAAAACTGTTTTTTTGCTGACAAAATTGGAAATTTGCTGAGAATTTTCTTTTGCTCAAAACACCACGTTTTCACTGCTAAACGCAAGTTTTGGACGACAAAAGCACATTTTAGGTGTCCAAAACACTGTTTTGCTGGAAAAAAAAGCTTTTTAGCCCAAAAAACTGAAAAATGGCCATTTTGGCTCTCAAAACCAGGTTTTTCGCTGACGGCGTGACCTGTTTGCTGAAACCCCCACTTTTTGCTCATGAAAATACCTCTTGAGATAAAAACACGACTTTTTGGCGAAAAAAAATGGGGTTTTGGCTGAGTAAAGGTGCTTTTTGGTCAAAAAAACTGTTTTTTGCTGACAAAATTGGAAATTTGCTGAGAATTTTCTTTTGCTCAAAACACCACGTTTTCACTGCTAAACGCAAGTTTTGGACGACAAAAGCACATTTTAGGTGTCCAAAACACTGTTTTGCTGGAAAAAAAAGCTTTTTAGCCCAAAAAACTGAAAAATGGCCATTTTGGCTCTCAAAACCAGGTTTTTCGCTGACGGCGTGACCTGTTTGCTGAAACGCCCACTTTTTGCTCATGAAAATACCTCTTGAGATAAAAACACGACTTTTTGGCGAAAAAAAATGGGGTTTTGGCTGAGTAAAGGTGCTTTTTGGTCAAAAAAACTGTTTTTTGCTGACAAAATTGGAAATTTGCTGAGAATTTTCTTTTGCTCAAAACACCACGTTTTCACTGCTAAACGCAAGTTTTGGACGACAAAAGCACATTTTAGGTGTCCAAAACACTGTTTTGCTGGAAAAAAAAGCTTTTTAGCCCAAAAAACTGAAAAATGGCCATTTTGGCTCTCAAAACCAGGTTTTTCGCTGACGGCGTGACCTGTTTGCTGAAACCCCCACTTTTTGCTCATGAAAATACCTCTTGAGATAAAAACACGACTTTTTGGCGAAAAAAAATGGGGTTTTGGCTGAGTAAAGGTGCTTTTTGGTCAAAAAAAACTGTTTTTTGCTGACAAAATTGGAAATTTGCTGAGAATTTTCTTTTGCTCAAAACACCACGTTTTCACTGCTAAACGCAAGTTTTGGACGACAAAAGCACATTTTAGGTGTCCAAAACACTGTTTTGCTGGAAAAAAAAGCTTTTTAGCCCAAAAAACTGAAAAATGGCCATTTTGGCTCTCAAAACCAGGTTTTTCGCTGACGGCGTGACCTGTTTGCTGAAACCCCCACTTTTTGCTCATGAAAATACCTCTTGAGATAAAAACACGACTTTTTGGCGAAAAAAAATGGGGTTTTGGCTGAGTAAAGGTGCTTTTTGGTCAAAAAAACTGTTTTTTGCTGACAAAATTGGAAATTTGCTGAGAATTTTCTTTTGCTCAAAACACCACGTTTTCACTGCTAAACGCAAGTTTTGGACGACAAAAGCACATTTTAGGTGTCCAAAACACTGTTTTGCTGGAAAAAAAAGCTTTTTAGCCCAAAAAACTGAAAAATGGCCATTTTGGCTCTCAAAACCAGGTTTTTCGCTGACGGCGTGACCTGTTTGCTGAAACCCCCACTTTTTGCTCATGAAAATACCTCTTGAGATAAAAACACGACTTTTTGGCGAAAAAAAATGGGGTTTTGGCTGAGTAAAGGTGCTTTTTGGTCAAAAAAACTGTTTTTTTGCTGACAAAATTGGAAATTTGCTGAGAATTTTCTTTTGCTCAAAACACCACGTTTTCACTGCTAAACGCAAGTTTTGGACGACAAAAGCACATTTTAGGTGTCCAAAACACTGTTTTGCTGGAAAAAAAAGCTTTTTAGCCCAAAAAACTGAAAAATGGCCATTTTGGCTCTCAAAACCAGGTTTTTCGCTGACGGCGTGACCTGTTTGCTGAAACCCCCACTTTTTGCTCATGAAAATACCTCTTGAGATAAAAACACGACTTTTTGGCGAAAAAAAATGGGGTTTTGGCTGAGTAAAGGTGCTTTTTGGTCAAAAAAAACTGTTTTTTGCTGACAAAATTGGAAATTTGCTGAGAATTTTCTTTTGCTCAAAACACCACGTTTTCACTGCTAAACGCAAGTTTTGGACGACAAAAGCACATTTTAGGTGTCCAAAACACTGTTTTGCTGGGAAAAAAAGCTTTTTAGCCCAAAAAACTGAAAAATGGCCATTTTGGCTCTCAAAACCAGGTTTTTCGCTGACGGCGTGACCTGTTTGCTGAAACCCCCACTTTTTGCTCATGAAAATACCTCTTGAGATAAAAACACGACTTTTTGGCGAAAAAAAATGGGGTTTTGGCTGAGTAAAGGTGCTTTTTGGTCAAAAAAACTGTTTTTTGCTGACAAAATTGGAAATTTGCTGAGAATTTTCTTTTGCTCAAAACACCACGTTTTCACTGCTAAACGCAAGTTTTGGACGACAAAAGCACATTTTAGGTGTCCAAAACACTGTTTTGCTGGGAAAAAAAGCTTTTTAGCCCAAAAAACTGAAAAATGGCCATTTTGGCTCTCAAAACCAGGTTTTTCGCTGACGGCGTGACCTGTTTGCTGAAACCCCCACTTTTTGCTCATGAAAATACCTCTTGAGATAAAAACACGACTTTTTGGCGAAAAAAAATGGGGTTTTGGCTGAGTAAAGGTGCTTTTTGGTCAAAAAAACTGTTTTTTGCTGACAAAATTGGAAATTTGCTGAGAATTTTCTTTTGCTCAAAACACCACGTTTTCACTGCTAAACGCAAGTTTTGGACGACAAAAGCACATTTTAGGTGTCCAAAACACTGTTTTGCTGGAAAAAAAAGCTTTTTAGCCCAAAAAACTGAAAAATGGCCATTTTGGCTCTCAAAACCAGGTTTTTCGCTGACGGCGTGACCTGTTTGCTGAAACCCCCACTTTTTGCTCATGAAAATACCTCTTGAGATAAAAACACGACTTTTTGGCGAAAAAAAATGGGGTTTTGGCTGAGTAAAGGTGCTTTTTGGTCAAAAAAACTGTTTTTTGCTGACAAAATTGGAAATTTGCTGAGAATTTTCTTTTGCTCAAAACACCACGTTTTCACTGCTAAACGCAAGTTTTGGACGACAAAAGCACATTTTAGGTGTCCAAAACACTGTTTTGCTGGAAAAAAAAGCTTTTTAGCCCAAAAAACTGAAAAATGGCCATTTTGGCTCTCAAAACCAGGTTTTTCGCTGACGGCGTGACCTGTTTGCTGAAACCCCCACTTTTTGCTCATGAAAATACCTCTTGAGATAAAAACACGACTTTTTGGCGAAAAAAAATGGGGTTTTGGCTGAGTAAAGGTGCTTTTTGGTCAAAAAAAATGTTTTTTGCTGACAAAATTGGAAATTTGCTGAGAATTTTCTTTTGCTCAAAACACCACGTTTTCACTGCTAAACGCAAGTTTTGGACGACAAAAGCACATTTTAGGTGTCCAAAACACTGTTTTGCTGGAAAAAAAAGCTTTTTAGCCCAAAAAACTGAAAAATGGCCATTTTGGCTCTCAAAACCAGGTTTTTCGCTGACGGCGTGACCTGTTTGCTGAAACCCCCACTTTTTGCTCATGAAAATACCTCTTGAGATAAAAACACGACTTTTTGGCGAAAAAAAATGGGGTTTTGGCTGAGTAAAGGTGCTTTTTGGTCAAAAAAACTGTTTTTTTGCTGACAAAATTGGAAATTTGCTGAGAATTTTCTTTTGCTCAAAACACCACGTTTTCACTGCTAAACGCAAGTTTTGGACGACAAAAGCACATTTTAGGTGTCCAAAACACTGTTTTGCTGGAAAAAAAAGCTTTTTAGCCCAAAAAACTGAAAAATGGCCATTTTGGCTCTCAAAACCAGGTTTTTCGCTGACGGCGTGACCTGTTTGCTGAAACCCCCACTTTTTGCTCATGAAAATACCTCTTGAGATAAAAACACGACTTTTTGGCGAAAAAAAATGGGGTTTTGGCTGAGTAAAGGTGCTTTTTGGTCAAAAAAACTGTTTTTTTGCTGACAAAATTGGAAATTTGCTGAGAATTTTCTTTTGCTCAAAACACCACGTTTTCACTGCTAAACGCAAGTTTTGGACGACAAAAGCACATTTTAGGTGTCCAAAACCCTGTTTTGCTGGAAAAAAAAGCTTTTTAGCCCAAAAAACTGAAAAATGGCCATATTGGCTCTCAAAACCAGGTTTTTCGCTGACGGCGTGACCTGTTTGCTGAAACCCCCACTTTTTGCTCATGAAAATACCTCTTGAGATAAAAACACGACTTTTTGGCGAAAAAAAATGGGGTTTTGGCTGAGTAAAGGTGCTTTTTGGTCAAAAAAACTGTTTTTTTGCTGACAAAATTGGAAATTTGCTGAGAATTTTCTTTTGCTCAAAACACCACGTTTTCACTGCTAAACGCAAGTTTTGGACGACAAAAGCACATTTTAGGTGTCCAAAACCCTGTTTTGCTGGAAAAAAAAGCTTTTTAGCCCAAAAAACTGAAAAATGGCCATATTGGCTCTCAAAACCAGGTTTTTCGCTGACGGCGTGACCTGTTTGCTGAAACCCCCACTTTTTGCTCATGAAAATACCTCTTGAGATAAAAACACGACTTTTTGGCGAAAAAAAATGGGGTTTTGGCTGAGTAAAGGTGCTTTTTGGTCAAAAAAACTGTTTTTTGCTGACAAAATTGGAAATTTGCTGAGAATTTTCTTTTGCTCAAAACACCACGTTTTCACTGCTAAACGCAAGTTTTGGACGACAAAAGCACATTTTAGGTGTCCAAAACACTGTTTTGCTGGAAAAAAAAGCTTTTTAGCCCAAAAAACTGAAAAATGGCCATTTTGGCTCTCAAAACCAGGTTTTTCGCTGACGGCGTGACCTGTTTGCTGAAACCCCCACTTTTTGCTCATGAAAATACCTCTTGAGATAAAAACACGACTTTTTGGCGAAAAAAAATGGGGTTTTGGCTGAGTAAAGGTGCTTTTTGGTCAAAAAAACTGTTTTTTGCTGACAAAATTGGAAATTTGCTGAGAATTTTCTTTTGCTCAAAACACCACGTTTTCACTGCTAAACGCAAGTTTTGGACGACAAAAGCACATTTTAGGTGTCCAAAACACTGTTTTGCTGGAAAAAAAAGCTTTTTAGCCCAAAAAACTGAAAAATGGCCATTTTGGCTCTCAAAACCAGGTTTTTCGCTGACGGCGTGACCTGTTTGCTGAAACCCCCACTTTTTGCTCATGAAAATACCTCTTGAGATAAAAACACGACTTTTTGGCGAAAAAAAATGGGGTTTTGGCTGAGTAAAGGTGCTTTTTGGTCAAAAAAACTGTTTTTTGCTGACAAAATTGGAAATTTGCTGAGAATTTTCTTTTGCTCAAAACACCACGTTTTCACTGCTAAACGCAAGTTTTGGACGACAAAAGCACATTTTAGGTGTCCAAAACACTGTTTTGCTGGAAAAAAAAGCTTTTTAGCCCAAAAAACTGAAAAATGGCCATTTTGGCTCTCAAAACCAGGTTTTTCGCTGACGGCGTGACCTGTTTGCTGAAACCCCCACTTTTTGCTCATGAAAATACCTCTTGAGATAAAAACACGACTTTTTGGCGAAAAAAAATGGGGTTTTGGCTGAGTAAAGGTGCTTTTTGGTCAAAAAAACTGTTTTTTGCTGACAAAATTGGAAATTTGCTGAGAATTTTCTTTTGCTCAAAACACCACGTTTTCACTGCTAAACGCAAGTTTTGGACGACAAAAGCACATTTTAGGTGTCCAAAACACTGTTTTGCTGGAAAAAAAAGCTTTTTAGCCCAAAAAACTGAAAAATGGCCATTTTGGCTCTCAAAACCAGGTTTTTCGCTGACGGCGTGACCTGTTTGCTGAAACCCCCACTTTTTGCTCATGAAAATACCTCTTGAGATAAAAACACGACTTTTTGGCGAAAAAAAATGGGGTTTTGGCTGAGTAAAGGTGCTTTTTGGTCAAAAAAACTGTTTTTTGCTGACAAAATTGGAAATTTGCTGAGAATTTTCTTTTGCTCAAAACACCACGTTTTCACTGCTAAACGCAAGTTTTGGACGACAAAAGCACATTTTAGGTGTCCAAAACACTGTTTTGCTGGGAAAAAAAGCTTTTTAGCCCAAAAAACTGAAAAATGGCCATTTTGGCTCTCAAAACCAGGTTTTTCGCTGACGGCGTGACCTGTTTGCTGAAACCCCCACTTTTTGCTCATGAAAATACCTCTTGAGATAAAAACACGACTTTTTGGCGAAAAAAAATGGGGTTTTGGCTGAGTAAAGGTGCTTTTTGGTCAAAAAAACTCTTTTTTTGCTGACAAAATTGGAAATTTGCTGAGAATTTTCTTTTGCTCAAAACACCACGTTTTCACTGCTAAACGCAAGTTTTGGACGACAAAAGCACATTTTAGGTGTCCAAAACACTGTTTTGCTGGAAAAAAAAGCTTTTTAGCCCAAAAAACTGAAAAATGGCCATTTTGGCTCTCAAAACCAGGTTTTTCGCTGACGGCGTGACCTGTTTGCTGAAACCCCCACTTTTTGCTCATGAAAATAGCTCTTGAGATAAAAACACGACTTTTTGGCGAAAAAAAATGGGGTTTTGGCTGAGTAAAGGTGCTTTTTGGTCAAAAAAACTGTTTTTTGCTGACAAAATTGGAAATTTGCTGAGAATTTTCTTTTGCTCAAAACACCACGTTTTCACTGCTAAACGCAAGTTTTGGACGACAAAAGCACATTTTAGGTGTCCAAAACACTGTTTTGCTGGAAAAAAAAGCTTTTTAGCCCAAAAAACTGAAAAATGGCCATTTTGGCTCTCAAAACCAGGTTTTTCGCTGACGGCGTGACCTGTTTGCTGAAACCCCCACTTTTTGCTCATGAAAATACCTCTTGAGATAAAAACACGACTTTTTGGCGAAAAAAAATGGGGTTTTGGCTGAGTAAAGGTGCTTTTTGGTCAAAAAAACTGTTTTTTTGCTGACAAAATTGGAAATTTGCTGAGAATTTTCTTTTGCTCAAAACACCACGTTTTCACTGCTAAACGCAAGTTTTGGACGACAAAAGCACATTTTAGGTGTCCAAAACACTGTTTTGCTGGAAAAAAAAGCTTTTTAGCCCAAAAAACTGAAAAATGGCCATTTTGGCTCTCAAAACCAGGTTTTTCGCTGACGGCGTGACCTGTTTGCTGAAACCCCCACTTTTTGCTCATGAAAATACCTCTTGAGATAAAAATACGACTTTTTGGCGAAAAAAAATGGGGTTTTGGCTGAGTAAAGGTGCTTTTTGGTCAAAAAAACTGTTTTTTGCTGACAAAATTGGAAATTTGCTGAGAATTTTCTTTTGCTCAAAACACCACGTTTTCACTGCTAAACGCAAGTTGTGGACGACAAAAGCACATTTTAGGTGTCCAAAACACTGTTTTGCTGGAAAAAAAAGCTTTTTAGCCCAAAAAACTGAAAAATGGCCATTTTGGCTCTCAAAACCAGGTTTTTCGCTGACGGCGTGACCTGTTTGCTGAAACCCCCACTTTTTGCTCATGAAAATACCTCTTGAGATAAAAACACGACTTTTTGGCGAAAAAAAATGGGGTTTTGGCTGAGTAAAGGTGCTTTTTGGTCAAAAAAACTGTTTTTTTGCTGACAAAATTGGAAATTTGCTGAGAATTTTCTTTTGCTCAAAACACCACGTTTTCACTGCTAAACGCAAGTTTTGGACGACAAAAGCACATTTTAGGTGTCCAAAACACTGTTTTGCTGGAAAAAAAAGCTTTTTAGCCCAAAAAACTGAAAAATGGCCATTTTGGCTCTCAAAACCAGGTTTTTCGCTGACGGCGTGACCTGTTTGCTGAAACCCCCACTTTTTGCTCATGAAAATACCTCTTGAGATAAAAACACGACTTTTTGGCGAAAAAAAATGGGGTTTTGGCTGAGTAAAGGTGCTTTTTGGTCAAAAAAACTGTTTTTTGCTGACAAAATTGGAAATTTGCTGAGAATTTTCTTTTGCTCAAAACACCACGTTTTCACTGCTAAACGCAAGTTTTGGACGACAAAAGCACATTTTAGGTGTCCAAAACACTGTTTTGCTGGAAAAAAAAGCTTTTTAGCCCAAAAAACTGAAAAATGGCCATTTTGGCTCTCAAAACCAGGTTTTTCGCTGACGGCGTGACCTGTTTGCTGAAACCCCCACTTTTTGCTCATGAAAATACCTCTTGAGATAAAAACACGACTTTTTGGCGAAAAAAAATGGGGTTTTGGCTGAGTAAAGGTGCTTTTTGGTCAAAAAAACTGTTTTTTGCTGACAAAATTGGAAATTTGCTGAGAATTTTCTTTTGCTCAAAACACCACGTTTTCACTGCTAAACGCAAGTTTTGGACGACAAAAGCACATTTTAGGTGTCCAAAACACTGTTTTGCTGGAAAAAAAAGCTTTTTAGCCCAAAAAACTGAAAAATGGCCATTTTGGCTCTCAAAACCAGGTTTTTCGCTGACGGCGTGACCTGTTTGCTGAAACCCCCACTTTTTGCTCATGAAAATACCTCTTGAGATAAAAACACGACTTTTTGGCGAAAAAAAATGGGGTTTTGGCTGAGTAAAGGTGCTTTTTGGTCAAAAAAACTGTTTTTTGCTGACAAAATTGGAAATTTGCTGAGAATTTTCTTTTGCTCAAAACACCACGTTTTCACTGCTAAACGCAAGTTTTGGACGACAAAAGCACATTTTAGGTGTCCAAAACACTGTTTTGCTGGGAAAAAAAGCTTTTTAGCCCAAAAAACTGAAAAATGGCCATTTTGGCTCTCAAAACCAGGTTTTTCGCTGACGGCGTGACCTGTTTGCTGAAACCCCCACTTTTTGCTCATGAAAATACCTCTTGAGATAAAAACACGACTTTTTGGCGAAAAAAAATGGGGTTTTGGCTGAGTAAAGGTGCTTTTTGGTCAAAAAAACTGTTTTTTTGCTGACAAAATTGGAAATTTGCTGAGAATTTTCTTTTGCTCAAAACACCACGTTTTCACTGCTAAACGCAAGTTTTGGACGACAAAAGCACATTTTAGGTGTCCAAAACACTGTTTTGCTGGAAAAAAAAGCTTTTTAGCCCAAAAAACTGAAAAATGGCCATTTTGGCTCTCAAAACCAGGTTTTTCGCTGACGGCGTGACCTGTTTGCTGAAACCCCCACTTTTTGCTCATGAAAATACCTCTTGAGATAAAAACACGACTTTTTGGCGAAAAAAAATGGGGTTTTGGCTGAGTAAAGGTGCTTTTTGGTCAAAAAAACTGTTTTTTGCTGACAAAATTGGAAATTTGCTGAGAATTTTCTTTTGCTCAAAACACCACGTTTTCACTGCTAAACGCAAGTTTTGGACGACAAAAGCACATTTTAGGTGTCCAAAACACTGTTTTGCTGGAAAAAAAAGCTTTTTAGCCCAAAAAACTGAAAAATGGCCATTTTGGCTCTCAAAACCAGGTTTTTCGCTGACGGCGTGACCTGTTTGCTGAAACCCCCACTTTTTGCTCATGAAAATACCTCTTGAGATAAAAACACGACTTTTTGGCGAAAAAAAATGGGGTTTTGGCTGAGTAAAGGTGCTTTTTGGTCAAAAAAACTGTTTTTTTGCTGACAAAATTGGAAATTTGCTGAGAATTTTCTTTTGCTCAAAACACCACGTTTTCACTGCTAAACGCAAGTTTTGGACGACAAAAGCACATTTTAGGTGTCCAAAACACTGTTTTGCTGGAAAAAAAAGCTTTTTAGCCCAAAAAACTGAAAAATGGCCATTTTGGCTCTCAAAACCAGGTTTTTCGCTGACGGCGTGACCTGTTTGCTGAAACGCCCACTTTTTGCTCATGAAAATACCTCTTGAGATAAAAACACGACTTTTTGGCGAAAAAAAATGGGGTTTTGGCTGAGTAAAGGTGCTTTTTGGTCAAAAAAACTGTTTTTTGCTGACAAAATTGGAAATTTGCTGAGAATTTTCTTTTGCTCAAAACACCACGTTTTCACTGCTAAACGCAAGTTTTGGACGACAAAAGCACATTTTAGGTGTCCAAAACACTGTTTTGCTGGGAAAAAAAGCTTTTTAGCCCAAAAAACTGAAAAATGGCCATTTTGGCTCTCAAAACCAGGTTTTTCGCTGACGGCGTGACCTGTTTGCTGAAACCCCCACTTTTTGCTCATGAAAATAGCTCTTGAGATAAAAACACGACTTTTTGGCGAAAAAAAATGGGGTTTTGGCTGAGTAAAGGTGCTTTATGGTCAAAAAAACTGTTTTTTTGCTGACAAAATTGGAAATTTGCTGAGAATTTTCTTTTGCTCAAAACACCACGTTTTCACTGCTAAACGCAAGTTTTGGACGACAAAAGCACATTTTAGGTGTCCAAAACACTGTTTTGCTGGGAAAAAAAGCTTTTTAGCCCAAAAAACTGAAAAATGGCCATTTTGGCTCTCAAAACCAGGTTTTTCGCTGACGGCGTGACCTGTTTGCTGAAACGCCCACTTTTTGCTCATGAAAATACCTCTTGAGATAAAAACACGACTTTTTGGCGAAAAAAAATGGGGTTTTGGCTGAGTAAAGGTGCTTTTTGGTCAAAAAAACTGTTTTTTTGCTGACAAAATTGGAAATTTGCTGAGAATTTTCTTTTGCTCAAAACACCACGTTTTCACTGCTAAACGCAAGTTTTGGACGACAAAAGCACATTTTAGGTGTCCAAAACACTGTTTTGCTGGAAAAAAAAGCTTTTTAGCCCAAAAAACTGAAAAATGGCCATTTTGGCTCTCAAAACCAGGTTTTTCGCTGACGGCGTGACCTGTTTGCTGAAACCCCCACTTTTTGCTCATGAAAATACCTCTTGAGATAAAAACACGACTTTTTGGCGAAAAAAAATGGGGTTTTGGCTGAGTAAAGGTGCTTTTTGGTCAAAAAAACTGTTTTTTTGCTGACAAAATTGGAAATTTGCTGAGAATTTTCTTTTGCTCAAAACACCACGTTTTCACTGCTAAACGCAAGTTTTGGACGACAAAAGCACATTTTAGGTGTCCAAAACACTGTTTTGCTGGAAAAAAAAGCTTTTTAGCCCAAAAAACTGAAAAATGGCCATTTTGGCTCTCAAAACCAGGTTTTTCGCTGACGGCGTGACCTGTTTGCTGAAACGCCCACTTTTTGCTCATGAAAATACCTCTTGAGATAAAAACACGACTTTTTGGCGAAAAAAAATGGGGTTTTGGCTGAGTAAAGGTGCTTTTTGGTCAAAAAAACTGTTTTTTGCTGACAAAATTGGAAATTTGCTGAGAATTTTCTTTTGCTCAAAACACCACGTTTTCACTGCTAAACGCAAGTTTTGGACGACAAAAGCACATTTTAGGTGTCCAAAACACTGTTTTGCTGGAAAAAAAAGCTTTTTAGCCCAAAAAACTGAAAAATGGCCATTTTGGCTCTCAAAACCAGGTTTTTCGCTGACGGCGTGACCTGTTTGCTGAAACCCCCACTTTTTGCTCATGAAAATAGCTCTTGAGATAAAAACACGACTTTTTGGCGAAAAAAAATGGGGTTTTGGCTGAGTAAAGGTGCTTTATGGTCAAAAAAACTGTTTTTTTGCTGACAAAATTGGAAATTTGCTGAGAATTTTCTTTTGCTCAAAACACCACGTTTTCACTGCTAAACGCAAGTTTTGGACGACAAAAGCACATTTTAGGTGTCCAAAACACTGTTTTGCTGGGAAAAAAAGCTTTTTAGCCCAAAAAACTGAAAAATGGCCATTTTGGCTCTCAAAACCAGGTTTTTCGCTGACGGCGTGACCTGTTTGCTGAAACGCCCACTTTTTGCTCATGAAAATACCTCTTGAGATAAAAACACGACTTTTTGGCGAAAAAAAATGGGGTTTTGGCTGAGTAAAGGTGCTTTTTGGTCAAAAAAACTGTTTTTTTGCTGACAAAATTGGAAATTTGCTGAGAATTTTCTTTTGCTCAAAACACCACGTTTTCACTGCTAAACGCAAGTTTTGGACGACAAAAGCACATTTTAGGTGTCCAAAACACTGTTTTGCTGGAAAAAAAAGCTTTTTAGCCCAAAAAACTGAAAAATGGCCATTTTGGCTCTCAAAACCAGGTTTTTCGCTGACGGCGTGACCTGTTTGCTGAAACCCCCACTTTTTGCTCATGAAAATACCTCTTGAGATAAAAACACGACTTTTTGGCGAAAAAAAATGGGGTTTTGGCTGAGTAAAGGTGCTTTTTGGTCAAAAAAACTGTTTTTTGCTGACAAAATTGGAAATTTGCTGAGAATTTTCTTTTGCTCAAAACACCACGTTTTCACTGCTAAACGCAAGTTTTGGACGACAAAAGCACATTTTAGGTGTCCAAAACACTGTTTTGCTGGAAAAAAAAGCTTTTTAGCCCAAAAAACTGAAAAATGGCCATTTTGGCTCTCAAAACCAGGTTTTTCGCTGACGGCGTGACCTGTTTGCTGAAACCCCCACTTTTTGCTCATGAAAATACCTCTTGAGATAAAAACACGACTTTTTGGCGAAAAAAAATGGGGTTTTGGCTGAGTAAAGGTGCTTTTTGGTCAAAAAAACTGTTTTTTGCTGACAAAATTGGAAATTTGCTGAGAATTTTCTTTTGCTCAAAACACCACGTTTTCACTGCTAAACGCAAGTTTTGGACGACAAAAGCACATTTTAGGTGTCCAAAACACTGTTTTGCTGGAAAAAAAAGCTTTTTAGCCCAAAAAACTGAAAAATGGCCATTTTGGCTCTCAAAACCAGGTTTTTCGCTGACGGCGTGACCTGTTTGCTGAAACCCCCACTTTTTGCTCATGAAAATACCTCTTGAGATAAAAACACGACTTTTTGGCGAAAAAAAATGGGGTTTTGGCTGAGTAAAGGTGCTTTTTGGTCAAAAAAACTGTTTTTTGCTGACAAAATTGGAAATTTGCTGAGAATTTTCTTTTGCTCAAAACACCACGTTTTCACTGCTAAACGCAAGTTTTGGACGACAAAAGCACATTTTAGGTGTCCAAAACACTGTTTTGCTGGAAAAAAAAGCTTTTTAGCCCAAAAAACTGAAAAATGGCCATTTTGGCTCTCAAAACCAGGTTTTTTGCTGACGGCGTGACCTGTTTGCTGAAACCCCCACTTTTTGCTCATGAAAATACCTCTTGAGATAAAAACACGACTTTTTGGCGAAAAAAAATGGGGTTTTGGCTGAGTAAAGGTGCTTTTTGGTCAAAAAAACTGTTTTTTGCTGACAAAATTGGAAATTTGCTGAGAATTTTCTTTTGCTCAAAACACCACGTTTTCACTGCTAAACGCAAGTTTTGGACGACAAAAGCACATTTTAGGTGTCCAAAACACTGTTTTGCTGGAAAAAAAAGCTTTTTAGCCCAAAAAACTGAAAAATGGCCATTTTGGCTCTCAAAACCAGGTTTTTCGCTGACGGCGTGACCTGTTTGCTGAAACCCCCACTTTTTGCTCATGAAAATACCTCTTGAGATAAAAACACGACTTTTTGGCGCAAAAAAATGGGGTTTTGGCTGAGTAAAGGTGCTTTTTGGTCAAAAAAACTGTTTTTTGCTGACAAAATTGGAAATTTGCTGAGAATTTTCTTTTGCTCAAAACACCACGTTTTCACTGCTAAACGCAAGTTTTGGACGACAAAAGCACATTTTAGGTGTCCAAAACACTGTTTTGCTGGAAAAAAAAGCTTTTTAGCCCAAAAAACTGAAAAATGGCCATTTTGGCTCTCAAAACCAGGTTTTTCGCTGACGGCGTGACCTGTTTGCTGAAACCCCCACTTTTTGCTCATGAAAATACCTCTTGAGATAAAAACACGACTTTTTGGCGAAAAAAAATGGGGTTTTGGCTGAGTAAAGGTGCTTTTTGGTCAAAAAAACTGTTTTTTGCTGACAAAATTGGAAATTTGCTGAGAATTTTCTTTTGCTCAAAACACCACGTTTTCACTGCTAAACGCAAGTTTTGGACGACAAAAGCACATTTTAGGTGTCCAAAACACTGTTTTGCTGGAAAAAAAAGCTTTTTAGCCCAAAAAACTGAAAAATGGCCATTTTGGCTCTCAAAACCAGGTTTTTCGCTGACGGCGTGACCTGTTTGCTGAAACCCCCACTTTTTGCTCATGAAAATACCTCTTGAGATAAAAACACGACTTTTTGGCGCAAAAAAATGGGGTTTTGGCTGAGTAAAGGTGCTTTTTGGTCAAAAAAACTGTTTTTTGCTGACAAAATTGGAAATTTGCTGAGAATTTTCTTTTGCTCAAAACACCACGTTTTCACTGCTAAACGCAAGTTTTGGACGACAAAAGCACATTTTAGGTGTCCAAAACACTGTTTTGCTGGAAAAAAAAGCTTTTTAGCCCAAAAAACTGAAAAATGGCCATTTTGGCTCTCAAAACCAGGTTTTTCGCTGACGGCGTGACCTGTTTGCTGAAACGCCCACTTTTTGCTCATGAAAATACCTCTTGAGATAAAAACACGACTTTTTGGCGAAAAAAAATGGGGTTTTGGCTGAGTAAAGGTGCTTTTTGGTCAAAAAAACTGTTTTTTGCTGACAAAATTGGAAATTTGCTGAGAATTTTCTTTTGCTCAAAACACCACGTTTTCACTGCTAAACGCAAGTTTTGGACGACAAAAGCACATTTTAGGTGTCCAAAACACTGTTTTGCTGGAAAAAAAAGCTTTTTAGCCCAAAAAACTGAAAAATGGCCATTTTGGCTCTCAAAACCAGGTTTTTCGCTGACGGCGTGACCTGTTTGCTGAAACCCCCACTTTTTGCTCATGAAAATACCTCTTGAGATAAAAACACGACTTTTTGGCGAAAAAAAATGGGGTTTTGGCTGAGTAAAGGTGCTTTTTGGTCAAAAAAACTGTTTTTTGCTGACAAAATTGGAAATTTGCTGAGAATTTTCTTTTGCTCAAAACACCACGTTTTCACTGCTAAACGCAAGTTTTGGACGACAAAAGCACATTTTAGGTGTCCAAAACACTGTTTTGCTGGAAAAAAAAGCTTTTTAGCCCAAAAAACTGAAAAATGGCCATTTTGGCTCTCAAAACCAGGTTTTTCGCTGACGGCGTGACCTGTTTGCTGAAACCCCCACTTTTTGCTCATGAAAATACCTCTTGAGATAAAAACACGACTTTTTGGCGAAAAAAAATGGGGTTTTGGCTGAGTAAAGGTGCTTTTTGGTCAAAAAAACTGTTTTTTGCTGACAAAATTGGAAATTTGCTGAGAATTTTCTTTTGCTCAAAACACCACGTTTTCACTGCTAAACGCAAGTTTTGGACGACAAAAGCACATTTTAGGTGTCCAAAACACTGTTTTGCTGGAAAAAAAAGCTTTTTAGCCCAAAAAACTGAAAAATGGCCATTTTGGCTCTCAAAACCAGGTTTTTCGCTGACGGCGTGACCTGTTTGCTGAAACCCCCACTTTTTGCTCATGAAAATACCTCTTGAGATAAAAACACGACTTTTTGGCGAAAAAAAATGGGGTTTTGGCTGAGTAAAGGTGCTTTTTGGTCAAAAAAACTGTTTTTTGCTGACAAAATTGGAAATTTGCTGAGAATTTTCTTTTGCTCAAAACACCACGTTTTCACTGCTAAACGCAAGTTTTGGACGACAAAAGCACATTTTAGGTGTCCAAAACACTGTTTTGCTGGAAAAAAAAGCTTTTTAGCCCAAAAAACTGAAAAATGGCCATTTTGGCTCTCAAAACCAGGTTTTTCGCTGACGGCGTGACCTGTTTGCTGAAACCCCCACTTTTTGCTCATGAAAATACCTCTTGAGATAAAAACACGACTTTTTGGCGAAAAAAAATGGGGTTTTGGCTGAGTAAAGGTGCTTTTTGGTCAAAAAAACTGTTTTTTGCTGACAAAATTGGAAATTTGCTGAGAATTTTCTTTTGCTCAAAACACCACGTTTTCACTGCTAAACGCAAGTTTTGGACGACAAAAGCACATTTTAGGTGTCCAAAACACTGTTTTGCTGGAAAAAAAAGCTTTTTAGCCCAAAAAACTGAAAAATGGCCATTTTGGCTCTCAAAACCAGGTTTTTCGCTGACGGCGTGACCTGTTTGCTGAAACCCCCACTTTTTGCTCATGAAAATACCTCTTGAGATAAAAACACGACTTTTTGGCGAAAAAAAATGGGGTTTTGGCTGAGTAAAGGTGCTTTTTGGTCAAAAAAACTGTTTTTTGCTGACAAAATTGGAAATTTGCTGAGAATTTTCTTTTGCTCAAAACACCACGTTTTCACTGCTAAACGCAAGTTTTGGACGACAAAAGCACATTTTAGGTGTCCAAAACACTGTTTTGCTGGAAAAAAAAGCTTTTTAGCCCAAAAAACTGAAAAATGGCCATTTTGGCTCTCAAAACCAGGTTTTTCGCTGACGGCGTGACCTGTTTGCTGAAACCCCCACTTTTTGCTCATGAAAATACCTCTTGAGATAAAACACGACTTTTTGGCGAAAAAAAATGGGGTTTTGGCTGAGTAAAGGTGCTTTTTGGTCAAAAAAACTGTTTTTTGCTGACAAAATTGGAAATTTGCTGAGAATTTTCTTTTGCTCAAAACACCACGTTTTCACTGCTAAACGCAAGTTTTGGACGACAAAAGCACATTTTAGGTGTCCAAAACACTGTTTTGCTGGAAAAAAAAGCTTTTTAGCCCAAAAAACTGAAAAATGGCCATTTTGGCTCTCAAAACCAGGTTTTTCGCTGACGGCGTGACCTGTTTGCTGAAACCCCCACTTTTTGCTCATGAAAATACCTCTTGAGATAAAAACACGACTTTTTGGCGAAAAAAAATGGGGTTTTGGCTGAGTAAAGGTGCTTTTTGGTCAAAAAAACTGTTTTTTGCTGACAAAATTGGAAATTTGCTGAGAATTTTCTTTTGCTCAAAACACCACGTTTTCACTGCTAAACGCAAGTTTTGGACGACAAAAGCACATTTTAGGTGTCCAAAACACTGTTTTGCTGGAAAAAAAAGCTTTTTAGCCCAAAAAACTGAAAAATGGCCATTTTGGCTCTCAAAACCAGGTTTTTCGCTGACGGCGTGACCTGTTTGCTGAAACCCCCACTTTTTGCTCATGAAAATACCTCTTGAGATAAAAACACGACTTTTTGGCGAAAAAAAATGGGGTTTTGGCTGAGTAAAGGTGCTTTTTGGTCAAAAAAACTGTTTTTTGCTGACAAAATTGGAAATTTGCTGAGAATTTTCTTTTGCTCAAAACACCACGTTTTCACTGCTAAACGCAAGTTTTGGACGACAAAAGCACATTTTAGGTGTCCAAAACACTGTTTTGCTGGAAAAAAAAGCTTTTTAGCCCAAAAAACTGAAAAATGGCCATTTTGGCTCTCAAAACCAGGTTTTTCGCTGACGGCGTGACCTGTTTGCTGAAACCCCCACTTTTTGCTCATGAAAATACCTCTTGAGATAAAAACACGACTTTTTGGCGAAAAAAAATGGGGTTTTGGCTGAGTAAAGGTGCTTTTTGGTCAAAAAAACTGTTTTTTGCTGACAAAATTGGAAATTTGCTGAGAATTTTCTTTTGCTCAAAACACCACGTTTTCACTGCTAAACGCAAGTTTTGGACGACAAAAGCACATTTTAGGTGTCCAAAACACTGTTTTGCTGGAAAAAAAAGCTTTTTAGCCCAAAAAACTGAAAAATGGCCATTTTGGCTCTCAAAACCAGGTTTTTCGCTGACGGCGTGACCTGTTTGCTGAAACCCCCACTTTTTGCTCATGAAAATACCTCTTGAGATAAAAACACGACTTTTTGGCGAAAAAAAATGGGGTTTTGGCTGAGTAAAGGTGCTTTTTGGTCAAAAAAACTGTTTTTTGCTGACAAAATTGGAAATTTGCTGAGAATTTTCTTTTGCTCAAAACACCACGTTTTCACTGCTAAACGCAAGTTTTGGACGACAAAAGCACATTTTAGGTGTCCAAAACACTGTTTTGCTGGAAAAAAAAGCTTTTTAGCCCAAAAAACTGAAAAATGGCCATTTTGGCTCTCAAAACCAGGTTTTTCGCTGACGGCGTGACCTGTTTGCTGAAACCCCCACTTTTTGCTCATGAAAATACCTCTTGAGATAAAAACACGACTTTTTGGCGAAAAAAAATGGGGTTTTGGCTGAGTAAAGGTGCTTTTTGGTCAAAAAAACTGTTTTTTGCTGACAAAATTGGAAATTTGCTGAGAATTTTCTTTTGCTCAAAACACCACGTTTTCACTGCTAAACGCAAGTTTTGGACGACAAAAGCACATTTTAGGTGTCCAAAACACTGTTTTGCTGGAAAAAAAAGCTTTTTAGCCCAAAAAACTGAAAAATGGCCATTTTGGCTCTCAAAACCAGGTTTTTCGCTGACGGCGTGACCTGTTTGCTGAAATCCCCACTTTTTGCTCATGAAAATACCTCTTGAGATAAAAACACGACTTTTTGGCGAAAAAAAATGGGGTTTTGGCTGAGTAAAGGTGCTTTTTGGTCAAAAAAACTGTTTTTTGCTGACAAAATTGGAAATTTGCTGAGAATTTTCTTTTGCTCAAAACACCACGTTTTCACTGCTAAACGCAAGTTTTGGACGACAAAAGCACATTTTAGGTGTCCAAAACACTGTTTTGCTGGAAAAAAAAGCTTTTTAGCCCAAAAAACTGAAAAATGGCCATTTTGGCTCTCAAAACCAGGTTTTTCGCTGACGGCGTGACCTGTTTGCTGAAACCCCCACTTTTTGCTCATGAAAATACCTCTTGAGATAAAAACACGACTTTTTGGCGAAAAAAAATGGGGTTTTGGCTGAGTAAAGGTGCTTTTTGGTCAAAAAAACTGTTTTTTGCTGACAAAATTGGAAATTTGCTGAGAATTTTCTTTTGCTCAAAACACCACGTTTTCACTGCTAAACGCAAGTTTTGGACGACAAAAGCACATTTTAGGTGTCCAAAACACTGTTTTGCTGGAAAAAAAAGCTTTTTAGCCCAAAAAACTGAAAAATGGCCATTTTGGCTCTCAAAACCAGGTTTTTCGCTGACGGCGTGACCTGTTTGCTGAAACCCCCACTTTTTGCTCATGAAAATACCTCTTGAGATAAAAACACGACTTTTTGGCGAAAAAAAATGGGGTTTTGGCTGAGTAAAGGTGCTTTTTGGTCAAAAAAACTGTTTTTTGCTGACAAAATTGGAAATTTGCTGAGAATTTTCTTTTGCTCAAAACACCACGTTTTCACTGCTAAACGCAAGTTTTGGACGACAAAAGCACATTTTAGGTGTCCAAAACACTGTTTTGCTGGAAAAAAAAGCTTTTTAGCCCAAAAAACTGAAAAATGGCCATTTTGGCTCTCAAAACCAGGTTTTTCGCTGACGGCGTGACCTGTTTGCTGAAACCCCCACTTTTTGCTCATGAAAATACCTCTTGAGATAAAAACACGACTTTTTGGCGAAAAAAAATGGGGTTTTGGCTGAGTAAAGGTGCTTTTTGGTCAAAAAAACTGTTTTTTGCTGACAAAATTGGAAATTTGCTGAGAATTTTCTTTTGCTCAAAACACCACGTTTTCACTGCTAAACGCAAGTTTTGGACGACAAAAGCACATTTTAGGTGTCCAAAACACTGTTTTGCTGGAAAAAAAAGCTTTTTAGCCCAAAAAACTGAAAAATGGCCATTTTGGCTCTCAAAACCAGGTTTTTCGCTGACGGCGTGACCTGTTTGCTGAAACCCCCACTTTTTGCTCATGAAAATACCTCTTGAGATAAAAACACGACTTTTTGGCGAAAAAAAATGGGGTTTTGGCTGAGTAAAGGTGCTTTTTGGTCAAAAAAACTGTTTTTTGCTGACAAAATTGGAAATTTGCTGAGAATTTTCTTTTGCTCAAAACACCACGTTTTCACTGCTAAACGCAAGTTTTGGACGACAAAAGCACATTTTAGGTGTCCAAAACACTGTTTTGCTGGAAAAAAAAGCTTTTTAGCCCAAAAAACTGAAAAATGGCCATTTTGGCTCTCAAAACCAGGTTTTTCGCTGACGGCGTGACCTGTTTGCTGAAACCCCCACTTTTTGCTCATGAAAATACCTCTTGAGATAAAAACACGACTTTTTGGCGAAAAAAAATGGGGTTTTGGCTGAGTAAAGGTGCTTTTTGGTCAAAAAAACTGTTTTTTGCTGACAAAATTGGAAATTTGCTGAGAATTTTCTTTTGCTCAAAACACCACGTTTTCACTGCTAAACGCAAGTTTTGGACGACA
>CAXHSA010000036.1:0-31707 GCA_964019055.1 Anthopleura xanthogrammica
TACTCAGTCAAAACCGAATTTTTTTTCGCCAAAAAGTCGTGTTTTTATCTCAAGAGGTATTTTCATGAGCAAAAAGTGGGGGTTTCAGCCAACAGGTGACGGCGTAAGCGAAAAACCTGGTTTTGAGAGCCAAAATGGCCATTTTTCAGTTTTTTGGGCTAAAAAGCTTTTTTTTCCAGCAAAACAGTGTTTTGGACACCCAAAATGTGCTTTTCCCGGCCAAAACTTGCGTTTAGCAGTGAAAACGTCGTGTTTCGAGCAAAAGAAAATTCTCAGCAAATTTCCAATTTTGTCAGCAAAAAACAGCTTTTTTGACCAAAAAGCACCTTTACTCAGTCAAAACCGAATTTTTTTTCGCCAAAAAGTCGTGTTTTTATCTCAAGAGGTATTTTCATGAGCAAAAAGTGGGGGTTTCAGCCAACAGGTGACGGCGTAAGCGAAAAACCTGGTTTTGAGAGCCAAAATGGCCATTTTTCAGTTTTTTGGGCTAAAAAGCTTTTTTTTCCAGCAAAACAGTGTTTTGGACACCCAAAATGTGCTTTTCCCGGCCAAAACTTGCGTTTAGCAGTGAAAACGTCGTGTTTCGAGCAAAAGAAAATTCTCAGCAAATTTCCAATTTTGTCAGCAAAAAACAGCTTTTTTGACCAAAAAGCACCTTTACTCAGTCAAAACCGAATTTTTTTTCGCCAAAAAGTCGTGTTTTTATCTCAAGAGGTATTTTCATGAGCAAAAAGTGGGGGTTTCAGCCAACAGGTGACGGCGTAAGCGAAAAACCTGGTTTTGAGAGCCAAAATGGCCATTTTTCAGTTTTTTGGGCTAAAAAGCTTTTTTTTCCAGCAAAACAGTGTTTTGGACACCCAAAATGTGCTTTTCCCGGCCAAAACTTGCGTTTAGCAGTGAAAACGTCGTGTTTCGAGCAA
Organism: Anthopleura xanthogrammica; assembly: GCA_964019055.1. Classification (NCBI taxonomy): domain Eukaryota; kingdom Metazoa; phylum Cnidaria; class Anthozoa; order Actiniaria; family Actiniidae; genus Anthopleura; species Anthopleura xanthogrammica. The sequence goes on from CAXHSA010000036.1 coordinate 921, forward strand.
AAGAAAATTCTCAGCAAATTTCCAATTTTGTCAGCAAAAAACAGCTTTTTTGACCAAAAAGCACCTTTACTCAGTCAAAACCGAATTTTTTTTCGCCAAAAAGTCGTGTTTTTATCTCAAGAGGTATTTTCATGAGCAAAAAGTGGGGGTTTCAGCCAACAGGTGACGGCGTAAGCGAAAAACCTGGTTTTGAGAGCCAAAATGGCCATTTTTCAGTTTTTTGGGCTAAAAAGCTTTTTTTTCCAGCAAAACAGTGTTTTGGACACCCAAAATGTGCTTTTCCCGGCCAAAACTTGCGTTTAGCAGTGAAAACGTCGTGTTTCGAGCAAAAGAAAATTCTCAGCAAATTTCCAATTTTGTCAGCAAAAAACAGCTTTTTTGACCAAAAAGCACCTTTACTCAGTCAAAACCGAATTTTTTTTCGCCAAAAAGTCGTGTTTTTATCTCAAGAGGTATTTTCATGAGCAAAAAGTGGGGGTTTCAGCCAACAGGTGACGGCGTAAGCGAAAAACCTGGTTTTGAGAGCCAAAATGGCCATTTTTCAGTTTTTTGGGCTAAAAAGCTTTTTTTTCCAGCAAAACAGTGTTTTGGACACCCAAAATGTGCTTTTCCCGGCCAAAACTTGCGTTTAGCAGTGAAAACGTCGTGTTTCGAGCAAAAGAAAATTCTCAGCAAATTTCCAATTTTGTCAGCAAAAAACAGCTTTTTTGACCAAAAAGCACCTTTACTCAGTCAAAACCGAATTTTTTTTCGCCAAAAAGTCGTGTTTTTATCTCAAGAGGTATTTTCATGAGCAAAAAGTGGGGGTTTCAGCCAACAGGTGACGGCGTAAGCGAAAAACCTGGTTTTGAGAGCCAAAATGGCCATTTTTCAGTTTTTTGGGCTAAAAAGCTTTTTTTTCCAGCAAAACAGTGTTTTGGACACCCAAAATGTGCTTTTCCCGGCCAAAACTTGCGTTTAGCAGTGAAAACGTCGTGTTTCGAGCAAAAGAAAATTCTCAGCAAATTTCCAATTTTGTCAGCAAAAAACAGCTTTTTTGACCAAAAAGCACCTTTACTCAGTCAAAACCGAATTTTTTTTCGCCAAAAAGTCGTGTTTTTATCTCAAGAGGTATTTTCATGAGCAAAAAGTGGGGGTTTCAGCCAACAGGTGACGGCGTAAGCGAAAAACCTGGTTTTGAGAGCCAAAATGGCCATTTTTCAGTTTTTTGGGCTAAAAAGCTTTTTTTTCCAGCAAAACAGTGTTTTGGACACCCAAAATGTGCTTTTCCCGGCCAAAACTTGCGTTTAGCAGTGAAAACGTCGTGTTTCGAGCAAAAGAAAATTCTCAGCAAATTTCCAATTTTGTCAGCAAAAAACAGCTTTTTTGACCAAAAAGCACCTTTACTCAGTCAAAACCGAATTTTTTTTCGCCAAAAAGTCGTGTTTTTATCTCAAGAGGTATTTTCATGAGCAAAAAGTGGGGGTTTCAGCCAACAGGTGACGGCGTAAGCGAAAAACCTGGTTTTGAGAGCCAAAATGGCCATTTTTCAGTTTTTTGGGCTAAAAAGCTTTTTTTTCCAGCAAAACAGTGTTTTGGACACCCAAAATGTGCTTTTCCCGGCCAAAACTTGCGTTTAGCAGTGAAAACGTCGTGTTTCGAGCAAAAGAAAATTCTCAGCAAATTTCCAATTTTGTCAGCAAAAAACAGCTTTTTTGACCAAAAAGCACCTTTACTCAGTCAAAACCGAATTTTTTTTCGCCAAAAAGTCGTGTTTTTATCTCAAGAGGTATTTTCATGAGCAAAAAGTGGGGGTTTCAGCCAACAGGTGACGGCGTAAGCGAAAAACCTGGTTTTGAGAGCCAAAATGGCCATTTTTCAGTTTTTTGGGCTAAAAAGCTTTTTTTTCCAGCAAAACAGTGTTTTGGACACCCAAAATGTGCTTTTCCCGGCCAAAACTTGCGTTTAGCAGTGAAAACGTCGTGTTTCGAGCAAAAGAAAATTCTCAGCAAATTTCCAATTTTGTCAGCAAAAAACAGCTTTTTTGACCAAAAAGCACCTTTACTCAGTCAAAACCGAATTTTTTTTCGCCAAAAAGTCGTGTTTTTATCTCAAGAGGTATTTTCATGAGCAAAAAGTGGGGGTTTCAGCCAACAGGTGACGGCGTAAGCGAAAAACCTGGTTTTGAGAGCCAAAATGGCCATTTTTCAGTTTTTTGGGCTAAAAAGCTTTTTTTTCCAGCAAAACAGTGTTTTGGACACCCAAAATGTGCTTTTCCCGGCCAAAACTTGCGTTTAGCAGTGAAAACGTCGTGTTTCGAGCAAAAGAAAATTCTCAGCAAATTTCCAATTTTGTCAGCAAAAAACAGCTTTTTTGACCAAAAAGCACCTTTACTCAGTCAAAACCGAATTTTTTTTCGCCAAAAAGTCGTGTTTTTATCTCAAGAGGTATTTTCATGAGCAAAAAGTGGGGGTTTCAGCCAACAGGTGACGGCGTAAGCGAAAAACCTGGTTTTGAGAGCCAAAATGGCCATTTTTCAGTTTTTTGGGCTAAAAAGCTTTTTTTTCCAGCAAAACAGTGTTTTGGACACCCAAAATGTGCTTTTCCCGGCCAAAACTTGCGTTTAGCAGTGAAAACGTCGTGTTTCGAGCAAAAGAAAATTCTCAGCAAATTTCCAATTTTGTCAGCAAAAAACAGCTTTTTTGACCAAAAAGCACCTTTACTCAGTCAAAACCGAATTTTTTTTCGCCAAAAAGTCGTGTTTTTATCTCAAGAGGTATTTTCATGAGCAAAAAGTGGGGGTTTCAGCCAACAGGTGACGGCGTAAGCGAAAAACCTGGTTTTGAGAGCCAAAATGGCCATTTTTCAGTTTTTTGGGCTAAAAAGCTTTTTTTTCCAGCAAAACAGTGTTTTGGACACCCAAAATGTGCTTTTCCCGGCCAAAACTTGCGTTTAGCAGTGAAAACGTCGTGTTTCGAGCAAAAGAAAATTCTCAGCAAATTTCCAATTTTGTCAGCAAAAAACAGCTTTTTTGACCAAAAAGCACCTTTACTCAGTCAAAACCGAATTTTTTTTCGCCAAAAAGTCGTGTTTTTATCTCAAGAGGTATTTTCATGAGCAAAAAGTGGGGGTTTCAGCCAACAGGTGACGGCGTAAGCGAAAAACCTGGTTTTGAGAGCCAAAATGGCCATTTTTCAGTTTTTTGGGCTAAAAAGCTTTTTTTTCCAGCAAAACAGTGTTTTGGACACCCAAAATGTGCTTTTCCCGGCCAAAACTTGCGTTTAGCAGTGAAAACGTCGTGTTTCGAGCAAAAGAAAATTCTCAGCAAATTTCCAATTTTGTCAGCAAAAAACAGCTTTTTTGACCAAAAAGCACCTTTACTCAGTCAAAACCGAATTTTTTTTCGCCAAAAAGTCGTGTTTTTATCTCAAGAGGTATTTTCATGAGCAAAAAGTGGGGGTTTCAGCCAACAGGTGACGGCGTAAGCGAAAAACCTGGTTTTGAGAGCCAAAATGGCCATTTTTCAGTTTTTTGGGCTAAAAAGCTTTTTTTTCCAGCAAAACAGTGTTTTGGACACCCAAAATGTGCTTTTCCCGGCCAAAACTTGCGTTTAGCAGTGAAAACGTCGTGTTTCGAGCAAAAGAAAATTCTCAGCAAATTTCCAATTTTGTCAGCAAAAAACAGCTTTTTTGACCAAAAAGCACCTTTACTCAGTCAAAACCGAATTTTTTTTCGCCAAAAAGTCGTGTTTTTATCTCAAGAGGTATTTTCATGAGCAAAAAGTGGGGGTTTCAGCCAACAGGTGACGGCGTAAGCGAAAAACCTGGTTTTGAGAGCCAAAATGGCCATTTTTCAGTTTTTTGGGCTAAAAAGCTTTTTTTTCCAGCAAAACAGTGTTTTGGACACCCAAAATGTGCTTTTCCCGGCCAAAACTTGCGTTTAGCAGTGAAAACGTCGTGTTTCGAGCAAAAGAAAATTCTCAGCAAATTTCCAATTTTGTCAGCAAAAAACAGCTTTTTTGACCAAAAAGCACCTTTACTCAGTCAAAACCGAATTTTTTTTCGCCAAAAAGTCGTGTTTTTATCTCAAGAGGTATTTTCATGAGCAAAAAGTCGGGGGTTTCAGCCAACAGGTGACGGCGTAAGCGAAAAACCTGGTTTTGAGAGCCAAAATGGCCATTTTTCAGTTTTTTGGGCTAAAAAGCTTTTTTTTCCAGCAAAACAGTGTTTTGGACACCCAAAATGTGCTTTTCCCGGCCAAAACTTGCGTTTAGCAGTGAAAACGTCGTGTTTCGAGCAAAAGAAAATTCTCAGCAAATTTCCAATTTTGTCAGCAAAAAACAGCTTTTTTGACCAAAAAGCACCTTTACTCAGTCAAAACCGAATTTTTTTTCGCCAAAAAGTCGTGTTTTTATCTCAAGAGGTATTTTCATGAGCAAAAAGTGGGGGTTTCAGCCAACAGGTGACGGCGTAAGCGAAAAACCTGGTTTTGAGAGCCAAAATGGCCATTTTTCAGTTTTTTGGGCTAAAAAGCTTTTTTTTCCAGCAAAACAGTGTTTTGGACACCCAAAATGTGCTTTTCCCGGCCAAAACTTGCGTTTAGCAGTGAAAACGTCGTGTTTCGAGCAAAAGAAAATTCTCAGCAAATTTCCAATTTTGTCAGCAAAAAACAGCTTTTTTGACCAAAAAGCACCTTTACTCAGTCAAAACCGAATTTTTTTTCGCCAAAAAGTCGTGTTTTTATCTCAAGAGGTATTTTCATGAGCAAAAAGTGGGGGTTTCAGCCAACAGGTGACGGCGTAAGCGAAAAACCTGGTTTTGAGAGCCAAAATGGCCATTTTTCAGTTTTTTGGGCTAAAAAGCTTTTTTTTCCAGCAAAACAGTGTTTTGGACACCCAAAATGTGCTTTTCCCGGCCAAAACTTGCGTTTAGCAGTGAAAACGTCGTGTTTCGAGCAAAAGAAAATTCTCAGCAAATTTCCAATTTTGTCAGCAAAAAACAGCTTTTTTGACCAAAAAGCACCTTTACTCAGTCAAAACCGAATTTTTTTTCGCCAAAAAGTCGTGTTTTTATCTCAAGAGGTATTTTCATGAGCAAAAAGTGGGGGTTTCAGCCAACAGGTGACGGCGTAAGCGAAAAACCTGGTTTTGAGAGCCAAAATGGCCATTTTTCAGTTTTTTGGGCTAAAAAGCTTTTTTTTCCAGCAAAACAGTGTTTTGGACACCCAAAATGTGCTTTTCCCGGCCAAAACTTGCGTTTAGCAGTGAAAACGTCGTGTTTCGAGCAAAAGAAAATTCTCAGCAAATTTCCAATTTTGTCAGCAAAAAACAGCTTTTTTGACCAAAAAGCACCTTTACTCAGTCAAAACCGAATTTTTTTTCGCCAAAAAGTCGTGTTTTTATCTCAAGAGGTATTTTCATGAGCAAAAAGTGGGGGTTTCAGCCAACAGGTGACGGCGTAAGCGAAAAACCTGGTTTTGAGAGCCAAAATGGCCATTTTTCAGTTTTTTGGGCTAAAAAGCTTTTTTTTCCAGCAAAACAGTGTTTTGGACACCCAAAATGTGCTTTTCCCGGCCAAAACTTGCGTTTAGCAGTGAAAACGTCGTGTTTCGAGCAAAAGAAAATTCTCAGCAAATTTCCAATTTTGTCAGCAAAAAACAGCTTTTTTGACCAAAAAGCACCTTTACTCAGTCAAAACCGAATTTTTTTTCGCCAAAAAGTCGTGTTTTTATCTCAAGAGGTATTTTCATGAGCAAAAAGTGGGGGTTTCAGCCAACAGGTGACGGCGTAAGCGAAAAACCTGGTTTTGAGAGCCAAAATGGCCATTTTTCAGTTTTTTGGGCTAAAAAGCTTTTTTTTCCAGCAAAACAGTGTTTTGGACACCCAAAATGTGCTTTTCCCGGCCAAAACTTGCGTTTAGCAGTGAAAACGTCGTGTTTCGAGCAAAAGAAAATTCTCAGCAAATTTCCAATTTTGTCAGCAAAAAACAGCTTTTTTGACCAAAAAGCACCTTTACTCAGTCAAAACCGAATTTTTTTTCGCCAAAAAGTCGTGTTTTTATCTCAAGAGGTATTTTCATGAGCAAAAAGTGGGGGTTTCAGCCAACAGGTGACGGCGTAAGCGAAAAACCTGGTTTTGAGAGCCAAAATGGCCATTTTTCAGTTTTTTGGGCTAAAAAGCTTTTTTTTCCAGCAAAACAGTGTTTTGGACACCCAAAATGTGCTTTTCCCGGCCAAAACTTGCGTTTAGCAGTGAAAACGTCGTGTTTCGAGCAAAAGAAAATTCTCAGCAAATTTCCAATTTTGTCAGCAAAAAACAGCTTTTTTGACCAAAAAGCACCTTTACTCAGTCAAAACCGAATTTTTTTTCGCCAAAAAGTCGTGTTTTTATCTCAAGAGGTATTTTCATGAGCAAAAAGTGGGGGTTTCAGCCAACAGGTGACGGCGTAAGCGAAAAACCTGGTTTTGAGAGCCAAAATGGCCATTTTTCAGTTTTTTGGGCTAAAAAGCTTTTTTTTCCAGCAAAACAGTGTTTTGGACACCCAAAATGTGCTTTTCCCGGCCAAAACTTGCGTTTAGCAGTGAAAACGTCGTGTTTCGAGCAAAAGAAAATTCTCAGCAAATTTCCAATTTTGTCAGCAAAAAACAGCTTTTTTGACCAAAAAGCACCTTTACTCAGTCAAAACCGAATTTTTTTTCGCCAAAAAGTCGTGTTTTTATCTCAAGAGGTATTTTCATGAGCAAAAAGTGGGGGTTTCAGCCAACAGGTGACGGCGTAAGCGAAAAACCTGGTTTTGAGAGCCAAAATGGCCATTTTTCAGTTTTTTGGGCTAAAAAGCTTTTTTTTCCAGCAAAACAGTGTTTTGGACACCCAAAATGTGCTTTTCCCGGCCAAAACTTGCGTTTAGCAGTGAAAACGTCGTGTTTCGAGCAAAAGAAAATTCTCAGCAAATTTCCAATTTTGTCAGCAAAAAACAGCTTTTTTGACCAAAAAGCACCTTTACTCAGTCAAAACCGAATTTTTTTTCGCCAAAAAGTCGTGTTTTTATCTCAAGAGGTATTTTCATGAGCAAAAAGTGGGGGTTTCAGCCAACAGGTGACGGCGTAAGCGAAAAACCTGGTTTTGAGAGCCAAAATGGCCATTTTTCAGTTTTTTGGGCTAAAAAGCTTTTTTTTCCAGCAAAACAGTGTTTTGGACACCCAAAATGTGCTTTTCCCGGCCAAAACTTGCGTTTAGCAGTGAAAACGTCGTGTTTCGAGCAAAAGAAAATTCTCAGCAAATTTCCAATTTTGTCAGCAAAAAACAGCTTTTTTGACCAAAAAGCACCTTTACTCAGTCAAAACCGAATTTTTTTTCGCCAAAAAGTCGTGTTTTTATCTCAAGAGGTATTTTCATGAGCAAAAAGTGGGGGTTTCAGCCAACAGGTGACGGCGTAAGCGAAAAACCTGGTTTTGAGAGCCAAAATGGCCATTTTTCAGTTTTTTGGGCTAAAAAGCTTTTTTTTCCAGCAAAACAGTGTTTTGGACACCCAAAATGTGCTTTTCCCGGCCAAAACTTGCGTTTAGCAGTGAAAACGTCGTGTTTCGAGCAAAAGAAAATTCTCAGCAAATTTCCAATTTTGTCAGCAAAAAACAGCTTTTTTGACCAAAAAGCACCTTTACTCAGTCAAAACCGAATTTTTTTTCGCCAAAAAGTCGTGTTTTTATCTCAAGAGGTATTTTCATGAGCAAAAAGTGGGGGTTTCAGCCAACAGGTGACGGCGTAAGCGAAAAACCTGGTTTTGAGAGCCAAAATGGCCATTTTTCAGTTTTTTGGGCTAAAAAGCTTTTTTTTCCAGCAAAACAGTGTTTTGGACACCCAAAATGTGCTTTTCCCGGCCAAAACTTGCGTTTAGCAGTGAAAACGTCGTGTTTCGAGCAAAAGAAAATTCTCAGCAAATTTCCAATTTTGTCAGCAAAAAACAGCTTTTTTGACCAAAAAGCACCTTTACTCAGTCAAAACCGAATTTTTTTTCGCCAAAAAGTCGTGTTTTTATCTCAAGAGGTATTTTCATGAGCAAAAAGTGGGGGTTTCAGCCAACAGGTGACGGCGTAAGCGAAAAACCTGGTTTTGAGAGCCAAAATGGCCATTTTTCAGTTTTTTTGGGCTAAAAAGCTTTTTTTTCCAGCAAAACAGTGTTTTGGACACCCAAAATGTGCTTTTCCCGGCCAAAACTTGCGTTTAGCAGTGAAAACGTCGTGTTTCGAGCAAAAGAAAATTCTCAGCAAATTTCCAATTTTGTCAGCAAAAAACAGCTTTTTTGACCAAAAAGCACCTTTACTCAGTCAAAACCGAATTTTTTTTCGCCAAAAAGTCGTGTTTTTATCTCAAGAGGTATTTTCATGAGCAAAAAGGGGGGGTTTCAGCCAACAGGTGACGGCGTAAGCGAAAAACCTGGTTTTGAGAGCCAAAATGGCCATTTTTCAGTTTTTTGGGCTAAAAAGCTTTTTTTTCCAGCAAAACAGTGTTTTGGACACCCAAAATGTGCTTTTCCCGGCCAAAACTTGCGTTTAGCAGTGAAAACGTCGTGTTTCGAGCAAAAGAAAATTCTCAGCAAATTTCCAATTTTGTCAGCAAAAAACAGCTCTTTTGACCAAAAAGCACCTTTACTCAGTCAAAACCGAATTTTTTTTCGCCAAAAAGTCGTGTTTTTATCTCAAGAGGTATTTTCATGAGCAAAAAGTGGGGGTTTCAGCCAACAGGTGACGGCGTAAGCGAAAAACCTGGTTTTGAGAGCCAAAATGGCCATTTTTCAGTTTTTTGGGCTAAAAAGCTTTTTTTTCCAGCAAAACAGTGTTTTGGACACCCAAAATGTGCTTTTCCCGGCCAAAACTTGCGTTTAGCAGTGAAAACGTCGTGTTTCGAGCAAAAGAAAATTCTCAGCAAATTTCCAATTTTGTCAGCAAAAAACAGCTTTTTTGACCAAAAAGCACCTTTACTCAGTCAAAACCGAATTTTTTTTCGCCAAAAAGTCGTGTTTTTATCTCAAGAGGTATTTTCATGAGCAAAAAGTGGGGGTTTCAGCCAACAGGTGACGGCGTAAGCGAAAAACCTGGTTTTGAGAGCCAAAATGGCCATTTTTCAGTTTTTTGGGCTAAAAAGCTTTTTTTTCCAGCAAAACAGTGTTTTGGACACCCAAAATGTGCTTTTCCCGGCCAAAACTTGCGTTTAGCAGTGAAAACGTCGTGTTTCGAGCAAAAGAAAATTCTCAGCAAATTTCCAATTTTGTCAGCAAAAAACAGCTTTTTTGACCAAAAAGCACCTTTACTCAGTCAAAACCGAATTTTTTTTCGCCAAAAAGTCGTGTTTTTATCTCAAGAGGTATTTTCATGAGCAAAAAGGGGGGGTTTCAGCCAACAGGTGACGGCGTAAGCGAAAAACCTGGTTTTGAGAGCCAAAATGGCCATTTTTCAGTTTTTTGGGCTAAAAAGCTTTTTTTTCCAGCAAAACAGTGTTTTGGACACCCAAAATGTGCTTTTCCCGGCCAAAACTTGCGTTTAGCAGTGAAAACGTCGTGTTTCGAGCAAAAGAAAATTCTCAGCAAATTTCCAATTTTGTCAGCAAAAAACAGCTTTTTTGACCAAAAAGCACCTTTACTCAGTCAAAACCGAATTTTTTTTCGCCAAAAAGTCGTGTTTTTATCTCAAGAGGTATTTTCATGAGCAAAAAGGGGGGGTTTCAGCCAACAGGTGACGGCGTAAGCGAAAAACCTGGTTTTGAGAGCCAAAATGGCCATTTTTCAGTTTTTTGGGCTAAAAAGCTTTTTTTTCCAGCAAAACAGTGTTTTGGACACCCAAAATGTGCTTTTCCCGGCCAAAACTTGCGTTTAGCAGTGAAAACGTCGTGTTTCGAGCAAAAGAAAATTCTCAGCAAATTTCCAATTTTGTCAGCAAAAAACAGCTCTTTTGACCAAAAAGCACCTTTACTCAGTCAAAACCGAATTTTTTTTCGCCAAAAAGTCGTGTTTTTATCTCAAGAGGTATTTTCATGAGCAAAAAGTGGGGGTTTCAGCCAACAGGTGACGGCGTAAGCGAAAAACCTGGTTTTGAGAGCCAAAATGGCCATTTTTCAGTTTTTTGGGCTAAAAAGCTTTTTTTTCCAGCAAAACAGTGTTTTGGACACCCAAAATGTGCTTTTCCCGGCCAAAACTTGCGTTTAGCAGTGAAAACGTCGTGTTTCGAGCAAAAGAAAATTCTCAGCAAATTTCCAATTTTGTCAGCAAAAAACAGCTTTTTTGACCAAAAAGCACCTTTACTCAGTCAAAACCGAATTTTTTTTCGCCAAAAAGTCGTGTTTTTATCTCAAGAGGTATTTTCATGAGCAAAAAGTGGGGGTTTCAGCCAACAGGTGACGGCGTAAGCGAAAAACCTGGTTTTGAGAGCCAAAATGGCCATTTTTCAGTTTTTTGGGCTAAAAAGCTTTTTTTTCCAGCAAAACAGTGTTTTGGACACCCAAAATGTGCTTTTCCCAGCCAAAACTTGCGTTTAGCAGTGAAAACGTCGTGTTTCGAGCAAAAGAAAATTCTCAGCAAATTTCCAATTTTGTCAGCAAAAAACAGCTTTTTTGACCAAAAAGCACCTTTACTCAGTCAAAACCGAATTTTTTTTCGCCAAAAAGTCGTGTTTTTATCTCAAGAGGTATTTTCATGAGCAAAAAGTGGGGGTTTCAGCCAACAGGTGACGGCGTAAGCGAAAAACCTGGTTTTGAGAGCCAAAATGGCCATTTTTCAGTTTTTTGGGCTAAAAAGCTTTTTTTTCCAGCAAAACAGTGTTTTGGACACCCAAAATGTGCTTTTCCCGGCCAAAACTTGCGTTTAGCAGTGAAAACGTCGTGTTTCGAGCAAAAGAAAATTCTCAGCAAATTTCCAATTTTGTCAGCAAAAAACAGCTTTTTTGACCAAAAAGCACCTTTACTCAGTCAAAACCGAATTTTTTTTCGCCAAAAAGTCGTGTTTTTATCTCAAGAGGTATTTTCATGAGCAAAAAGTGGGGGTTTCAGCCAACAGGTGACGGCGTAAGCGAAAAACCTGGTTTTGAGAGCCAAAATGGCCATTTTTCAGTTTTTTGGGCTAAAAAGCTTTTTTTTCCAGCAAAACAGTGTTTTGGACACCCAAAATGTGCTTTTCCCGGCCAAAACTTGCGTTTAGCAGTGAAAACGTCGTGTTTCGAGCAAAAGAAAATTCTCAGCAAATTTCCAATTTTGTCAGCAAAAAACAGCTTTTTTGACCAAAAAGCACCTTTACTCAGTCAAAACCGAATTTTTTTTCGCCAAAAAGTCGTGTTTTTATCTCAAGAGGTATTTTCATGAGCAAAAAGTGGGGGTTTCAGCCAACAGGTGACGGCGTAAGCGAAAAACCTGGTTTTGAGAGCCAAAATGGCCATTTTTCAGTTTTTTGGGCTAAAAAGCTTTTTTTTCCAGCAAAACAGTGTTTTGGACACCCAAAATGTGCTTTTCCCGGCCAAAACTTGCGTTTAGCAGTGAAAACGTCGTGTTTCGAGCAAAAGAAAATTCTCAGCAAATTTCCAATTTTGTCAGCAAAAAACAGCTTTTTTGACCAAAAAGCACCTTTACTCAGTGAAAACCGAATTTTTTTTCGCCAAAAAGTCGTGTTTTTATCTCAAGAGGTATTTTCATGAGCAAAAAGTGGGGGTTTCAGCCAACAGGTGACGGCGTAAGCGAAAAACCTGGTTTTGAGAGCCAAAATGGCCATTTTTCAGTTTTTTGGGCTAAAAAGCTTTTTTTTCCAGCAAAACAGTGTTTTGGACACCCAAAATGTGCTTTTCCCGGCCAAAACTTGCGTTTAGCAGTGAAAACGTCGTGTTTCGAGCAAAAGAAAATTCTCAGCAAATTTCCAATTTTGTCAGCAAAAAACAGCTTTTTTGACCAAAAAGCACCTTTACTCAGTCAAAACCGAATTTTTTTTCGCCAAAAAGTCGTGTTTTTATCTCAAGAGGTATTTTCATGAGCAAAAAGTGGGGGTTTCAGCCAACAGGTGACGGCGTAAGCGAAAAACCTGGTTTTGAGAGCCAAAATGGCCATTTTTCAGTTTTTTGGGCTAAAAAGCTTTTTTTTCCAGCAAAACAGTGTTTTGGACAGCCAAAATGTGCTTTTCCCGGCCAAAACTTGCGTTTAGCAGTGAAAACGTCGTGTTTCGAGCAAAAGAAAATTCTCAGCAAATTTCCAATTTTGTCAGCAAAAAACAGCTTTTTTGACCAAAAAGCACCTTTACTCAGTGAAAACCGAATTTTTTTTCGCCAAAAAGTCGTGTTTTTATCTCAAGAGGTATTTTCATGAGCAAAAAGTGGGGGTTTCAGCCAACAGGTGACGGCGTAAGCGAAAAACCTGGTTTTGAGAGCCAAAATGGCCATTTTTCAGTTTTTTGGGCTAAAAAGCTTTTTTTTCCAGCAAAACAGTGTTTTGGACACCCAAAATGTGCTTTTCCCGGCCAAAACTTGCGTTTAGCAGTGAAAACGTCGTGTTTCGAGCAAAAGAAAATTCTCAGCAAATTTCCAATTTTGTCAGCAAAAAACAGCTTTTTTGACCAAAAAGCACCTTTACTCAGTCAAAACCGAATTTTTTTTCGCCAAAAAGTCGTGTTTTTATCTCAAGAGGTATTTTCATGAGCAAAAAGTGGGGGTTTCAGCCAACAGGTGACGGCGTAAGCGAAAAACCTGGTTTTGAGAGCCAAAATGGCCATTTTTCAGTTTTTTGGGCTAAAAAGCTTTTTTTCCCAGCAAAACAGTGTTTTGGACAGCCAAAATGTGCTTTTCCCGGCCAAAACTTGCGTTTAGCAGTGAAAACGTCGTGTTTCGAGCAAAAGAAAATTCTCAGCAAATTTCCAATTTTGTCAGCAAAAAACAGCTTTTTTGACCAAAAAGCACCTTTACTCAGTCAAAACCGAATTTTTTTTCGCCAAAAAGTCGTGTTTTTATCTCAAGAGGTATTTTCATGAGCAAAAAGTGGGGGTTTCAGCCAACAGGTGACGGCGTAAGCGAAAAACCTGGTTTTGAGAGCCAAAATGGCCATTTTTCAGTTTTTTGGGCTAAAAAGCTTTTTTTTCCAGCAAAACAGTGTTTTGGACAGCCAAAATGTGCTTTTCCCGGCCAAAACTTGCGTTTAGCAGTGAAAACGTCGTGTTTCGAGCAAAAGAAAATTCTCAGCAAATTTCCAATTTTGTCAGCAAAAAACAGCTTTTTTGACCAAAAAGCACCTTTACTCAGTGAAAACCGAATTTTTTTTCGCCAAAAAGTCGTGTTTTTATCTCAAGAGGTATTTTCATGAGCAAAAAGTGGGGGTTTCAGCCAACAGGTGACGGCGTAAGCGAAAAACCTGGTTTTGAGAGCCAAAATGGCCATTTTTCAGTTTTTTGGGCTAAAAAGCTTTTTTTTCCAGCAAAACAGTGTTTTGGACACCCAAAATGTGCTTTTCCCGGCCAAAACTTGCGTTTAGCAGTGAAAACGTCGTGTTTCGAGCAAAAGAAAATTCTCAGCAAATTTCCAATTTTGTCAGCAAAAAACAGCTTTTTTGACCAAAAAGCACCTTTACTCAGTCAAAACCGAATTTTTTTTCGCCAAAAAGTCGTGTTTTTATCTCAAGAGGTATTTTCATGAGCAAAAAGTGGGGGTTTCAGCCAACAGGTGACGGCGTAAGCGAAAAACCTGGTTTTGAGAGCCAAAATGGCCATTTTTCAGTTTTTTGGGCTAAAAAGCTTTTTTTTCCAGCAAAACAGTGTTTTGGACACCCAAAATGTGCTTTTCCCGGCCAAAACTTGCGTTTAGCAGTGAAAACGTCGTGTTTCGAGCAAAAGAAAATTCTCAGCAAATTTCCAATTTTGTCAGCAAAAAACAGCTTTTTTGACCAAAAAGCACCTTTACTCAGTGAAAAGCGAATTTTTTTTCGCCAAAAAGTCGTGTTTTTATCTCAAGAGGTATTTTCATGAGCAAAAAGTGGGGGTTTCAGCCAACAGGTGACGGCGTAAGCGAAAAACCTGGTTTTGAGAGCCAAAATGGCCATTTTTCAGTTTTTTGGGCTAAAAAGCTTTTTTTTCCAGCAAAACAGTGTTTTGGACAGCCAAAATGTGCTTTTCCCGGCCAAAACTTGCGTTTAGCAGTGAAAACGTCGTGTTTCGAGCAAAAGAAAATTCTCAGCAAATTTCCAATTTTGTCAGCAAAAAACAGCTTTTTTGACCAAAAAGCACCTTTACTCAGTCAAAACCGAATTTTTTTTCGCCAAAAAGTCGTGTTTTTATCTCAAGAGGTATTTTCATGAGCAAAAAGTGGGGGTTTCAGCCAACAGGTGACGGCGTAAGCGAAAAACCTGGTTTTGAGAGCCAAAATGGCCATTTTTCAGTTTTTTGGGCTAAAAAGCTTTTTTTTCCAGCAAAACAGTGTTTTGGACACCCAAAATGTGCTTTTCCCGGCCAAAACTTGCGTTTAGCAGTGAAAACGTCGTGTTTCGAGCAAAAGAAAATTCTCAGCAAATTTCCAATTTTGTCAGCAAAAAACAGCTTTTTTGACCAAAAAGCACCTTTACTCAGTCAAAACCGAATTTTTTTTCGCCAAAAAGTCGTGTTTTCATCTCAAGAGGTATTTTCATGAGCAAAAAGTGGGGGTTTCAGCCAACAGGTGACGGCGTAAGCGAAAAACCTGGTTTTGAGAGCCAAAATGGCCATTTTTCAGTTTTTTGGGCTAAAAAGCTTTTTTTTCCAGCAAAACAGTGTTTTGGACAGCCAAAATGTGCTTTTCCCGGCCAAAACTTGCGTTTAGCAGTGAAAACGTCGTGTTTCGAGCAAAAGAAAATTCTCAGCAAATTTCCAATTTTGTCAGCAAAAAACAGCTTTTTTGACCAAAAAGCACCTTTACTCAGTCAAAACCGAATTTTTTTTCGCCAAAAAGTCGTGTTTTTATCTCAAGAGGTATTTTCATGAGCAAAAAGTGGGGGTTTCAGCCAACAGGTGACGGCGTAAGCGAAAAACCTGGTTTTGAGAGCCAAAATGGCCATTTTTCAGTTTTTTGGGCTAAAAAGCTTTTTTTTCCAGCAAAACAGTGTTTTGGACAGCCAAAATGTGCTTTTCCCGGCCAAAACTTGCGTTTAGCAGTGAAAACGTCGTGTTTCGAGCAAAAGAAAATTCTCAGCAAATTTCCAATTTTGTCAGCAAAAAACAGCTTTTTTGACCAAAAAGCACCTTTACTCAGTCAAAACCGAATTTTTTTTCGCCAAAAAGTCGTGTTTTTATCTCAAGAGGTATTTTCATGAGCAAAAAGTGGGGGTTTCAGCCAACAGGTGACGGCGTAAGCGAAAAACCTGGTTTTGAGAGCCAAAATGGCCATTTTTCAGTTTTTTGGGCTAAAAAGCTTTTTTTTCCAGCAAAACAGTGTTTTGGACACCCAAAATGTGCTTTTCCCGGCCAAAACTTGCGTTTAGCAGTGAAAACGTCGTGTTTCGAGCAAAAGAAAATTCTCAGCAAATTTCCAATTTTGTCAGCAAAAAACAGCTTTTTTGACCAAAAAGCACCTTTACTCAGTCAAAACCGAATTTTTTTTCGCCAAAAAGTCGTGTTTTTATCTCAAGAGGTATTTTCATGAGCAAAAAGTGGGGGTTTCAGCCAACAGGTGACGGCGTAAGCGAAAAACCTGGTTTTGAGAGCCAAAATGGCCATTTTTCAGTTTTTTGGGCTAAAAAGCTTTTTTTTCCAGCAAAACAGTGTTTTGGACAGCCAAAATGTGCTTTTCCCGGCCAAAACTTGCGTTTAGCAGTGAAAACGTCGTGTTTCGAGCAAAAGAAAATTCTCAGCAAATTTCCAATTTTGTCAGCAAAAAACAGCTTTTTTGACCAAAAAGCACCTTTACTCAGTCAAAACCGAATTTTTTTTCGCCAAAAAGTCGTGTTTTTATCTCAAGAGGTATTTTCATGAGCAAAAAGTGGGGGTTTCAGCCAACAGGTGACGGCGTAAGCGAAAAACCTGGTTTTGAGAGCCAAAATGGCCATTTTTCAGTTTTTTGGGCTAAAAAGCTTTTTTTTCCAGCAAAACAGTGTTTTGGACAGCCAAAATGTGCTTTTCCCGGCCAAAACTTGCGTTTAGCAGTGAAAACGTCGTGTTTCGAGCAAAAGAAAATTCTCAGCAAATTTCCAATTTTGTCAGCAAAAAACAGCTTTTTTGACCAAAAAGTACCTTTACTCAGTCAAAACCGAATTTTTTTTCGCCAAAAAGTCGTGTTTTTATCTCAAGAGGTATTTTCATGAGCAAAAAGTGGGGGTTTCAGCCAACAGGTGACGGCGTAAGCGAAAAACCTGGTTTTGAGAGCCAAAATGGCCATTTTTCAGTTTTTTGGGCTAAAAAGCTTTTTTTTCCAGCAAAACAGTGTTTTGGACAGCCAAAATGTGCTTTTCCCGGCCAAAACTTGCGTTTAGCAGTGAAAACGTCGTGTTTCGAGCAAAAGAAAATTCTCAGCAAATTTCCAATTTTGTCAGCAAAAAACAGCTTTTTTGACCAAAAAGCACCTTTACTCAGTGAAAACCGAATTTTTTTTCGCCAAAAAGTCGTGTTTTTATCTCAAGAGGTATTTTCATGAGCAAAAAGTGGGGGTTTCAGCCAACAGGTGACGGCGTAAGCGAAAAACCTGGTTTTGAGAGCCAAAATGGCCATTTTTCAGTTTTTTGGGCTAAAAAGCTTTTTTTTCCAGCAAAACAGTGTTTTGGACAGCCAAAATGTGCTTTTCCCGGCCAAAACTTGCGTTTAGCAGTGAAAACGTCGTGTTTCGAGCAAAAGAAAATTCTCAGCAAATTTCCAATTTTGTCAGCAAAAAACAGCTTTTTTGACCAAAAAGCACCTTTACTCAGTCAAAACCGAATTTTTTTTCGCCAAAAAGTCGTGTTTTTATCTCAAGAGGTATTTTCATGAGCAAAAAGTGGGGGTTTCAGCCAACAGGTGACGGCGTAAGCGAAAAACCTGGTTTTGAGAGCCAAAATGGCCATTTTTCAGTTTTTTGGGCTAAAAAGCTTTTTTTTCCAGCAAAACAGTGTTTTGGACACCCAAAATGTGCTTTTCCCGGCCAAAACTTGCGTTTAGCAGTGAAAACGTCGTGTTTCGAGCAAAAGAAAATTCTCAGGAAATTTCCAATTTTGTCAGCAAAAAACAGCTTTTTTGACCAAAAAGCACCTTTACTCAGTGAAAACCGAATTTTTTTTCGCCAAAAAGTCGTGTTTTTATCTCAAGAGGTATTTTCATGAGCAAAAAGTGGGGGTTTCAGCCAACAGGTGACGGCGTAAGCGAAAAACCTGGTTTTGAGAGCCAAAATGGCCATTTTTCAGTTTTTTGGGCTAAAAAGCTTTTTTTTCCAGCAAAACAGTGTTTTGGACAGCCAAAATGTGCTTTTCCCGGCCAAAACTTGCGTTTAGCAGTGAAAACGTCGTGTTTCGAGCAAAAGAAAATTCTCAGCAAATTTCCAATTTTGTCAGCAAAAAACAGCTTTTTTGACCAAAAAGCACCTTTACTCAGTCAAAACCGAATTTTTTTTCGCCAAAAAGTCGTGTTTTTATCTCAAGAGGTATTTTCATGAGCAAAAAGTGGGGGTTTCAGCCAACAGGTGACGGCGTAAGCGAAAAACCTGGTTTTGAGAGCCAAAATGGCCATTTTTCAGTTTTTTGGGCTAAAAAGCTTTTTTTTCCAGCAAAACAGTGTTTTGGACACCCAAAATGTGCTTTTCCCGGCCAAAACTTGCGTTTAGCAGTGAAAACGTCGTGTTTCGAGCAAAAGAAAATTCTCAGCAAATTTCCAATTTTGTCAGCAAAAAACAGCTTTTTTGACCAAAAAGCACCTTTACTCAGTCAAAACCGAATTTTTTTTCGCCAAAAAGTCGTGTTTTTATCTCAAGAGGTATTTTCATGAGCAAAAAGTGGGGGTTTCAGCCAACAGGTGACGGCGTAAGCGAAAAACCTGGTTTTGAGAGCCAAAATGGCCATTTTTCAGTTTTTTGGGCTAAAAAGCTTTTTTTTCCAGCAAAACAGTGTTTTGGACACCCAAAATGTGCTTTTCCCGGCCAAAACTTGCGTTTAGCAGTGAAAACGTCGTGTTTCGAGCAAAAGAAAATTCTCAGCAAATTTCCAATTTTGTCAGCAAAAAACAGCTTTTTTGACCAAAAAGCACCTTTACTCAGTCAAAACCGAATTTTTTTTCGCCAAAAAGTCGTGTTTTTATCTCAAGAGGTATTTTCATGAGCAAAAAGTGGGGGTTTCAGCCAACAGGTGACGGCGTAAGCGAAAAACCTGGTTTTGAGAGCCAAAATGGCCATTTTTCAGTTTTTTGGGCTAAAAAGCTTTTTTTTCCAGCAAAACAGTGTTTTGGACACCCAAAATGTGCTTTTCCCGGCCAAAACTTGCGTTTAGCAGTGAAAACGTCGTGTTTCGAGCAAAAGAAAATTCTCAGCAAATTTCCAATTTTGTCAGCAAAAAACAGCTTTTTTGACCAAAAAGCACCTTTACTCAGTCAAAACCGAATTTTTTTTCGCCAAAAAGTCGTGTTTTTATCTCAAGAGGTATTTTCATGAGCAAAAAGTGGGGGTTTCAGCCAACAGGTGACGGCGTAAGCGAAAAACCTGGTTTTGAGAGCCAAAATGGCCATTTTTCAGTTTTTTGGGCTAAAAAGCTTTTTTTTCCAGCAAAACAGTGTTTTGGACACCCAAAATGTGCTTTTCCCGGCCAAAACTTGCGTTTAGCAGTGAAAACGTCGTGTTTCGAGCAAAAGAAAATTCTCAGCAAATTTCCAATTTTGTCAGCAAAAAACAGCTTTTTTGACCAAAAAGCACCTTTACTCAGTCAAAACCGAATTTTTTTTCGCCAAAAAGTCGTGTTTTTATCTCAAGAGGTATTTTCATGAGCAAAAAGTGGGGGTTTCAGCCAACAGGTGACGGCGTAAGCGAAAAACCTGGTTTTGAGAGCCAAAATGGCCATTTTTCAGTTTTTTGGGCTAAAAAGCTTTTTTTTCCAGCAAAACAGTGTTTTGGACAGCCAAAATGTGCTTTTCCCGGCCAAAACTTGCGTTTAGCAGTGAAAACGTCGTGTTTCGAGCAAAAGAAAATTCTCAGCAAATTTCCAATTTTGTCAGCAAAAAACAGCTTTTTTGACCAAAAAGCACCTTTACTCAGTCAAAACCGAATTTTTTTTCGCCAAAAAGTCGTGTTTTTATCTCAAGAGGTATTTTCATGAGCAAAAAGTGGGGGTTTCAGCCAACAGGTGACGGCGTAAGCGAAAAACCTGGTTTTGAGAGCCAAAATGGCCATTTTTCAGTTTTTTGGGCTAAAAAGCTTTTTTTTCCAGCAAAACAGTGTTTTGGACAGCCAAAATGTGCTTTTCCCGGCCAAAACTTGCGTTTAGCAGTGAAAACGTCGTGTTTCGAGCAAAAGAAAATTCTCAGCAAATTTCCAATTTTGTCAGCAAAAAACAGCTTTTTTGACCAAAAAGCACCTTTACTCAGTCAAAACCGAATTTTTTTTCGCCAAAAAGTCGTGTTTTTATCTCAAGAGGTATTTTCATGAGCAAAAAGTGGGGGTTTCAGCCAACAGGTGACGGCGTAAGCGAAAAACCTGGTTTTGAGAGCCAAAATGGCCATTTTTCAGTTTTTTGGGCTAAAAAGCTTTTTTTTCCAGCAAAACAGTGTTTTGGACACCCAAAATGTGCTTTTCCCGGCCAAAACTTGCGTTTAGCAGTGAAAACGTCGTGTTTCGAGCAAAAGAAAATTCTCAGCAAATTTCCAATTTTGTCAGCAAAAAACAGCTTTTTTGACCAAAAAGCACCTTTACTCAGTCAAAACCGAATTTTTTTTTTGCCAAAAAGTCGTGTTTTTATCTCAAGAGGTATTTTCATGAGCAAAAAGTGGGGGTTTCAGCCAACAGGTGACGGCGTAAGCGAAAAACCTGGTTTTGAGAGCCAAAATGGCCATTTTTCAGTTTTTTGGGCTAAAAAGCTTTTTTTTCCAGCAAAACAGTGTTTTGGACACCCAAAATGTGCTTTTCCCGGCCAAAACTTGCGTTTAGCAGTGAAAACGTCGTGTTTCGAGCAAAAGAAAATTCTCAGGAAATTTCCAATTTTGTCAGCAAAAAACAGCTTTTTTGACCAAAAAGCACCTTTACTCAGTCAAAACCGAATTTTTTTTCGCCAAAAAGTCGTGTTTTTATCTCAAGAGGTATTTTCATGAGCAAAAAGTGGGGGTTTCAGCCAACAGGTGACGGCGTAAGCGAAAAACCTGGTTTTGAGAGCCAAAATGGCCATTTTTCAGTTTTTTGGGCTAAAAAGCTTTTTTTCCCAGCAAAACAGTGTTTTGGACAGCCAAAATGTGCTTTTCCCGGCCAAAACTTGCGTTTAGCAGTGAAAACGTCGTGTTTCGAGCAAAAGAAAATTCTCAGCAAATTTCCAATTTTGTCAGCAAAAAACAGCTTTTTTGACCAAAAAGCACCTTTACTCAGTCAAAACCGAATTTTTTTTCGCCAAAAAGTCGTGTTTTTATCTCAAGAGGTATTTTCATGAGCAAAAAGTGGGGGTTTCAGCCAACAGGTGACGGCGTAAGCGAAAAACCTGGTTTTGAGAGCCAAAATGGCCATTTTTCAGTTTTTTGGGCTAAAAAGCTTTTTTTTCCAGCAAAACAGTGTTTTGGACACCCAAAATGTGCTTTTCCCGGCCAAAACTTGCGTTTAGCAGTGAAAACGTCGTGTTTCGAGCAAAAGAAAATTCTCAGCAAATTTCCAATTTTGTCAGCAAAAAACAGCTTTTTTGACCAAAAAGCACCTTTACTCAGTCAAAACCGAATTTTTTTTCGCCAAAAAGTCGTGTTTTTATCTCAAGAGGTATTTTCATGAGCAAAAAGTGGGGGTTTCAGCCAACAGGTGACGGCGTAAGCGAAAAACCTGGTTTTGAGAGCCAAAATGGCCATTTTTCAGTTTTTTGGGCTAAAAAGCTTTTTTTTCCAGCAAAACAGTGTTTTGGACACCCAAAATGTGCTTTTCCCGGCCAAAACTTGCGTTTAGCAGTGAAAACGTCGTGTTTCGAGCAAAAGAAAATTCTCAGCAAATTTCCAATTTTGTCAGCAAAAAACAGCTTTTTTGACCAAAAAGCACCTTTACTCAGTCAAAACCGAATTTTTTTTCGCCAAAAAGTCGTGTTTTTATCTCAAGAGGTATTTTCATGAGCAAAAAGTGGGGGTTTCAGCCAACAGGTGACGGCGTAAGCGAAAAACCTGGTTTTGAGAGCCAAAATGGCCATTTTTCAGTTTTTTGGGCTAAAAAGCTTTTTTTCCCAGCAAAACAGTGTTTTGGACACCCAAAATGTGCTTTTCCCGGCCAAAACTTGCGTTTAGCAGTGAAAACGTCGTGTTTCGAGCAAAAGAAAATTCTCAGCAAATTTCCAATTTTGTCAGCAAAAAACAGCTTTTTTGACCAAAAAGCACCTTTACTCAGTCCAAACCGAATTTTTTTTCGCCAAAAAGTCGTGTTTTTATCTCAAGAGGTATTTTCATGAGCAAAAAGTGGGGGTTTCAGCCAACAGGTGACGGCGTAAGCGAAAAACCTGGTTTTGAGAGCCAAAATGGCCATTTTTCAGTTTTTTGGGCTAAAAAGCTTTTTTTTCCAGCAAAACAGTGTTTTGGACACCCAAAATGTGCTTTTCCCGGCCAAAACTTGCGTTTAGCAGTGAAAACGTCGTGTTTCGAGCAAAAGAAAATTCTCAGCAAATTTCCAATTTTGTCAGCAAAAAACAGCTTTTTTGACCAAAAAGCACCTTTACTCAGTCAAAACCGAATTTTTTTTCGCCAAAAAGTCGTGTTTTTATCTCAAGAGGTATTTTCATGAGCAAAAAGTGGGGGTTTCAGCCAACAGGTGACGGCGTAAGCGAAAAACCTGGTTTTGAGAGCCAAAATGGCCATTTTTCAGTTTTTTGGGCTAAAAAGCTTTTTTTTCCAGCAAAACAGTGTTTTGGACACCCAAAATGTGCTTTTCCCGGCCAAAACTTGCGTTTAGCAGTGAAAACGTCGTGTTTCGAGCAAAAGAAAATTCTCAGCAAATTTCCAATTTTGTCAGCAAAAAACAGCTTTTTTGACCAAAAAGCACCTTTACTCAGTCAAAACCGAATTTTGTTTCGCCAAAAAGTCGTGTTTTTATCTCAAGAGGTATTTTCATGAGCAAAAAGTGGGGGTTTCAGCCAACAGGTGACGGCGTAAGCGAAAAACCTGGTTTTGAGAGCCAAAATGGCCATTTTTCAGTTTTTTGGGCTAAAAAGCTTTTTTTCCAGCAAAACAGTGTTTTGGACACCCAAAATGTGCTTTTCCCGGCCAAAACTTGCGTTTAGCAGTGAAAACGTCGTGTTTCGAGCAAAAGAAAATTCTCAGCAAATTTCCAATTTTGTCAGCAAAAAACAGCTTTTTTGACCAAAAAGCACCTTTACTCAGTCAAAACCGAATTTTTTTTCGCCAAAAAGTCGTGTTTTTATCTCAAGAGGTATTTTCATGAGCAAAAAGTGGGGGTTTCAGCCAACAGGTGACGGCGTAAGCGAAAAACCTGGTTTTGAGAGCCAAAATGGCCATTTTTCAGTTTTTTGGGCTAAAAAGCTTTTTTTTCCAGCAAAACAGTGTTTTGGACACCCAAAATGTGCTTTTCCCGGCCAAAACTTGCGTTTAGCAGTGAAAACGTCGTGTTTCGAGCAAAAGAAAATTCTCAGCAAATTTCCAATTTTGTCAGCAAAAAACAGCTTTTTTGACCAAAAAGCACCTTTACTCAGTCAAAACCGAATTTTTTTTCGCCAAAAAGTCGTGTTTTTATCTCAAGAGGTATTTTCATGAGCAAAAAGTGGGGGTTTCAGCCAACAGGTGACGGCGTAAGCGAAAAACCTGGTTTTGAGAGCCAAAATGGCCATTTTTCAGTTTTTTGGGCTAAAAAGCTTTTTTTTCCAGCAAAACAGTGTTTTGGACACCCAAAATGTGCTTTTCCCGGCCAAAACTTGCGTTTAGCAGTGAAAACGTCGTGTTTCGAGCAAAAGAAAATTCTCAGCAAATTTCCAATTTTGTCAGCAAAAAACAGCTTTTTTGACCAAAAAGCACCTTTACTCAGTCAAAACCGAATTTTTTTTCGCCAAAAAGTCGTGTTTTTATCTCAAGAGGTATTTTCATGAGCAAAAAGTGGGGGTTTCAGCCAACAGGTGACGGCGTAAGCGAAAAACCTGGTTTTGAGAGCCAAAATGGCCATTTTTCAGTTTTTTGGGCTAAAAAGCTTTTTTTTCCAGCAAAACAGTGTTTTGGACACCCAAAATGTGCTTTTCCCGGCCAAAACTTGCGTTTAGCAGTGAAAACGTCGTGTTTCGAGCAAAAGAAAATTCTCAGCAAATTTCCAATTTTGTCAGCAAAAAACAGCTTTTTTGACCAAAAAGCACCTTTACTCAGTCCAAACCGAATTTTTTTTCGCCAAAAAGTCGTGTTTTTATCTCAAGAGGTATTTTCATGAGCAAAAAGTGGGGGTTTCAGCCAACAGGTGACGGCGTAAGCGAAAAACCTGGTTTTGAGAGCCAAAATGGCCATTTTTCAGTTTTTTGGGCTAAAAAGCTTTTTTTTCCAGCAAAACAGTGTTTTGGACACCCAAAATGTGCTTTTCCCGGCCAAAACTTGCGTTTAGCAGTGAAAACGTCGTGTTTCGAGCAAAAGAAAATTCTCAGCAAATTTCCAATTTTGTCAGCAAAAAACAGCTTTTTTGACCAAAAAGCACCTTTACTCAGTCAAAACCGAATTTTTTTTCGCCAAAAAGTCGTGTTTTTATCTCAAGAGGTATTTTCATGAGCAAAAAGTGGGGGTTTCAGCCAACAGGTGACGGCGTAAGCGAAAAACCTGGTTTTGAGAGCCAAAATGGCCATTTTTCAGTTTTTTGGGCTAAAAAGCTTTTTTTTCCAGCAAAACAGTGTTTTGGACACCCAAAATGTGCTTTTCCCGGCCAAAACTTGCGTTTAGCAGTGAAAACGTCGTGTTTCGAGCAAAAGAAAATTCTCAGCAAATTTCCAATTTTGTCAGCAAAAAACAGCTTTTTTGACCAAAAAGCACCTTTACTCAGTCAAAACCGAATTTTTTTTCGCCAAAAATTCGTGTTTTTATCTCAAGAGGTATTTTCATGAGCAAAAAGTGGGGGTTTCAGCCAACAGGTGACGGCGTAAGCGAAAAACCTGGTTTTGAGAGCCAAAATGGCCATTTTTCAGTTTTTTGGGCTAAAAAGCTTTTTTTCCCAGCAAAACAGTGTTTTGGACACCCAAAATGTGCTTTTCCCGGCCAAAACTTGCGTTTAGCAGTGAAAACGTCGTGTTTCGAGCAAAAGAAAATTCTCAGCAAATTTCCAATTTTGTCAGCAAAAAACAGCTTTTTTGACCAAAAAGCACCTTTACTCAGTCAAAACCGAATTTTTTTTCGCCAAAAAGTCGTGTTTTTATCTCAAGAGGTATTTTCATGAGCAAAAAGTGGGGGTTTCAGCCAACAGGTGACGGCGTAAGCGAAAAACCTGGTTTTGAGAGCCAAAATGGCCATTTTTCAGTTTTTTGGGCTAAAAAGCTTTTTTTTCCAGCAAAACAGTGTTTTGGACACCCAAAATGTGCTTTTCCCGGCCAAAACTTGCGTTTAGCAGTGAAAACGTCGTGTTTCGAGCAAAAGAAAATTCTCAGCAAATTTCCAATTTTGTCAGCAAAAAACAGCTTTTTTGACCAAAAAGCACCTTTACTCAGTCAAAACCGAATTTTTTTTCGCCAAAAAGTCGTGTTTTTATCTCAAGAGGTATTTTCATGAGCAAAAAGTGGGGGTTTCAGCCAACAGGTGACGGCGTAAGCGAAAAACCTGGTTTTGAGAGCCAAAATGGCCATTTTTCAGTTTTTTGGGCTAAAAAGCTTTTTTTTCCAGCAAAACAGTGTTTTGGACACCCAAAATGTGCTTTTCCCGGCCAAAACTTGCGTTTAGCAGTGAAAACGTCGTGTTTCGAGCAAAAGAAAATTCTCAGCAAATTTCCAATTTTGTCAGCAAAAAACAGCTTTTTTGACCAAAAAGCACCTTTACTCAGTCAAAACCGAATTTTTTTTCGCCAAAAATTCGTGTTTTTATCTCAAGAGGTATTTTCATGAGCAAAAAGTGGGGGTTTCAGCCAACAGGTGACGGCGTAAGCGAAAAACCTGGTTTTGAGAGCCAAAATGGCCATTTTTCAGTTTTTTGGGCTAAAAAGCTTTTTTTTCCAGCAAAACAGTGTTTTGGACACCCAAAATGTGCTTTTCCCGGCCAAAACTTGCGTTTAGCAGTGAAAACGTCGTGTTTCGAGCAAAAGAAAATTCTCAGCAAATTTCCAATTTTGTCAGCAAAAAACAGCTTTTTTGACCAAAAAGCACCTTTACTCAGTCAAAACCGAATTTTTTTTCGCCAAAAAGTCGTGTTTTTATCTCAAGAGGTATTTTCATGAGCAAAAAGTGGGGGTTTCAGCCAACAGGTGACGGCGTAAGCGAAAAACCTGGTTTTGAGAGCCAAAATGGCCATTTTTCAGTTTTTTGGGCTAAAAAGCTTTTTTTTCCAGCAAAACAGTGTTTTGGACACCCAAAATGTGCTTTTCCCGGCCAAAACTTGCGTTTAGCAGTGAAAACGTCGTGTTTCGAGCAAAAGAAAATTCTCAGCAAATTTCCAATTTTGTCAGCAAAAAACAGCTTTTTTGACCAAAAAGCACCTTTACTCAGTCAAAACCGAATTTTTTTTCGCCAAAAAGTCGTGTTTTTATCTCGAGGTATTTTCATGAGCAAAAAGTGGGGGTTTCAGCCAACAGGTGACGGCGTAAGCGAAAAACCTGGTTTTGAGAGCCAAAATGGCCATTTTTCAGTTTTTTGGGCTAAAAAGCTTTTTTTTCCAGCAAAACAGTGTTTTGGACACCCAAAATGTGCTTTTCCCGGCCAAAACTTGCGTTTAGCAGTGAAAACGTCGTGTTTCGAGCAAAAGAAAATTCTCAGCAAATTTCCAATTTTGTCAGCAAAAAACAGCTTTTTTGACCAAAAAGCACCTTTACTCAGTCAAAACCGAATTTTTTTTCGCCAAAAAGTCGTGTTTTTATCTCAAGAGGTATTTTCATGAGCAAAAAGTGGGGGTTTCAGCCAACAGGTGACGGCGTAAGCGAAAAACCTGGTTTTGAGAGCCAAAATGGCCATTTTTCAGTTTTTTGGGCTAAAAAGCTTTTTTTTCCAGCAAAACAGTGTTTTGGACACCCAAAATGTGCTTTTCCCGGCCAAAACTTGCGTTTAGCAGTGAAAACGTCGTGTTTCGAGCAAAAGAAAATTCTCAGCAAATTTCCAATTTTGTCAGCAAAAAACAGCTTTTTTGACCAAAAAGCACCTTTACTCAGTCAAAACCGAATTTTTTTTCGCCAAAAAGTCGTGTTTTTATCTCAAGAGGTATTTTCATGAGCAAAAAGTGGGGGTTTCAGCCAACAGGTGACGGCGTAAGCGAAAAACCTGGTTTTGAGAGCCAAAATGGCCATTTTTCAGTTTTTTGGGCTAAAAAGCTTTTTTTTCCAGCAAAACAGTGTTTTGGACACCCAAAATGTGCTTTTCCCGGCCAAAACTTGCGTTTAGCAGTGAAAACGTCGTGTTTCGAGCAAAAGAAAATTCTCAGCAAATTTCCAATTTTGTCAGCAAAAAACAGCTTTTTTGACCAAAAAGCACCTTTACTCAGTCAAAACCGAATTTTTTTTCGCCAAAAAGTCGTGTTTTTATCTCAAGAGGTATTTTCATGAGCAAAAAGTGGGGGTTTCAGCCAACAGGTGACGGCGTAAGCGAAAAACCTGGTTTTGAGAGCCAAAATGGCCATTTTTCAGTTTTTTGGGCTAAAAAGCTTTTTTTTCCAGCAAAACAGTGTTTTGGACACCCAAAATGTGCTTTTCCCGGCCAAAACTTGCGTTTAGCAGTGAAAACGTCGTGTTTCGAGCAAAAGAAAATTCTCAGCAAATTTCCAATTTTGTCAGCAAAAAACAGCTTTTTTGACCAAAAAGCACCTTTACTCAGTCAAAACCGAATTTTTTTTCGCCAAAAAGTCGTGTTTTTATCTCAAGAGGTATTTTCATGAGCAAAAAGTGGGGGTTTCAGCCAACAGGTGACGGCGTAAGCGAAAAACCTGGTTTTGAGAGCCAAAATGGCCATTTTTCAGTTTTTTGGGCTAAAAAGCTTTTTTTTCCAGCAAAACAGTGTTTTGGACACCCAAAATGTGCTTTTCCCGGCCAAAACTTGCGTTTAGCAGTGAAAACGTCGTGTTTCGAGCAAAAGAAAATTCTCAGCAAATTTCCAATTTTGTCAGCAAAAAACAGCTTTTTTGACCAAAAAGCACCTTTACTCAGTCAAAACCGAATTTTTTTTCGCCAAAAAGTCGTGTTTTTATCTCAAGAGGTATTTTCATGAGCAAAAAGTGGGGGTTTCAGCCAACAGGTGACGGCGTAAGCGAAAAACCTGGTTTTGAGAGCCAAAATGGCCATTTTTCAGTTTTTTGGGCTAAAAAGCTTTTTTTTCCAGCAAAACAGTGTTTTGGACACCCAAAATGTGCTTTTCCCGGCCAAAACTTGCGTTTAGCAGTGAAAACGTCGTGTTTCGAGCAAAAGAAAATTCTCAGCAAATTTCCAATTTTGTCAGCAAAAAACAGCTTTTTTGACCAAAAAGCACCTTTACTCAGTCAAAACCGAATTTTTTTTCGCCAAAAAGTCGTGTTTTTATCTCAAGAGGTATTTTCATGAGCAAAAAGTGGGGGTTTCAGCCAACAGGTGACGGCGTAAGCGAAAAACCTGGTTTTGAGAGCCAAAATGGCCATTTTTCAGTTTTTTGGGCTAAAAAGCTTTTTTTTCCAGCAAAACAGTGTTTTGGACACCCAAAATGTGCTTTTCCCGGCCAAAACTTGCGTTTAGCAGTGAAAACGTCGTGTTTCGAGCAAAAGAAAATTCTCAGCAAATTTCCAATTTTGTCAGCAAAAAACAGCTTTTTTGACCAAAAAGCACCTTTACTCAGTCAAAACCGAATTTTTTTTCGCCAAAAAGTCGTGTTTTTATCTCAAGAGGTATTTTCATGAGCAAAAAGTGGGGGTTTCAGCCAACAGGTGACGGCGTAAGCGAAAAACCTGGTTTTGAGAGCCAAAATGGCCATTTTTCAGTTTTTTGGGCTAAAAAGCTTTTTTTCCAGCAAAACAGTGTTTTGGACACCCAAAATGTGCTTTTCCCGGCCAAAACTTGCGTTTAGCAGTGAAAACGTCGTGTTTCGAGCAAAAGAAAATTCTCAGCAAATTTCCAATTTTGTCAGCAAAAAACAGCTTTTTTGACCAAAAAGCACCTTTACTCAGTCAAAACCGAATTTTTTTTCGCCAAAAAGTCGTGTTTTTATCTCAAGAGGTATTTTCATGAGCAAAAAGTGGGGGTTTCAGCCAACAGGTGACGGCGTAAGCGAAAAACCTGGTTTTGAGAGCCAAAATGGCCATTTTTCAGTTTTTTGGGCTAAAAAGCTTTTTTTTCCAGCAAAACAGTGTTTTGGACACCCAAAATGTGCTTTTCCCGGCCAAAACTTGCGTTTAGCAGTGAAAACGTCGTGTTTCGAGCAAAAGAAAATTCTCAGCAAATTTCCAATTTTGTCAGCAAAAAACAGCTTTTTTGACCAAAAAGCACCTTTACTCAGTCAAAACCGAATTTTTTTTCGCCAAAAAGTCGTGTTTTTATCTCAAGAGGTATTTTCATGAGCAAAAAGTGGGGGTTTCAGCCAACAGGTGACGGCGTAAGCGAAAAACCTGGTTTTGAGAGCCAAAATGGCCATTTTTCAGTTTTTTGGGCTAAAAAGCTTTTTTTTCCAGCAAAACAGTGTTTTGGACAGCCAAAATGTGCTTTTCCCGGCCAAAACTTGCGTTTAGCAGTGAAAACGTCGTGTTTCGAGCAAAAGAAAATTCTCAGCAAATTTCCAATTTTGTCAGCAAAAAACAGCTTTTTTGACCAAAAAGCACCTTTACTCAGTGAAAACCGAATTTTTTTTCGCCAAAAAGTCGTGTTTTTATCTCAAGAGGTATTTTCATGAGCAAAAAGTGGGGGTTTCAGCCAACAGGTGACGGCGTAAGCGAAAAACCTGGTTTTGAGAGCCAAAATGGCCATTTTTCAGTTTTTTGGGCTAAAAAGCTTTTTTTTCCAGCAAAACAGTGTTTTGGACACCCAAAATGTGCTTTTCCCGGCCAAAACTTGCGTTTAGCAGTGAAAACGTCGTGTTTCGAGCAAAAGAAAATTCTCAGCAAATTTCCAATTTTGTCAGCAAAAAACAGCTTTTTTGACCAAAAAGCACCTTTACTCAGTCAAAACCGAATTTTTTTTCGCCAAAAAGTCGTGTTTTTATCTCAAGAGGTATTTTCATGAGCAAAAAGTGGGGGTTTCAGCCAACAGGTGACGGCGTAAGCGAAAAACCTGGTTTTGAGAGCCAAAATGGCCATTTTTCAGTTTTTTGGGCTAAAAAGCTTTTTTTCCAGCAAAACAGTGTTTTGGACACCCAAAATGTGCTTTTCCCGGCCAAAACTTGCGTTTAGCAGTGAAAACGTCGTGTTTCGAGCAAAAGAAAATTCTCAGCAAATTTCCAATTTTGTCAGCAAAAAACAGCTTTTTTGACCAAAAAGCACCTTTACTCAGTCAAAACCGAATTTTTTTTCGCCAAAAAGTCGTGTTTTTATCTCAAGAGGTATTTTCATGAGCAAAAAGTGGGGGTTTCAGCCAACAGGTGACGGCGTAAGCGAAAAACCTGGTTTTGAGAGCCAAAATGGCCATTTTTCAGTTTTTTGGGCTAAAAAGCTTTTTTTTCCAGCAAAACAGTGTTTTGGACACCCAAAATGTGCTTTTCCCGGCCAAAACTTGCGTTTAGCAGTGAAAACGTCGTGTTTCGAGCAAAAGAAAATTCTCAGCAAATTTCCAATTTTGTCAGCAAAAAACAGCTTTTTTGACCAAAAAGCACCTTTACTCAGTCAAAACCGAATTTTTTTTCGCCAAAAAGTCGTGTTTTTATCTCAAGAGGTATTTTCATGAGCAAAAAGTGGGGGTTTCAGCCAACAGGTGACGGCGTAAGCGAAAAACCTGGTTTTGAGAGCCAAAATGGCCATTTTTCAGTTTTTTGGGCTAAAAAGCTTTTTTTTCCAGCAAAACAGTGTTTTGGACAGCCAAAATGTGCTTTTCCCGGCCAAAACTTGCGTTTAGCAGTGAAAACGTCGTGTTTCGAGCAAAAGAAAATTCTCAGCAAATTTCCAATTTTGTCAGCAAAAAACAGCTTTTTTGACCAAAAAGCACCTTTACTCAGTGAAAACCGAATTTTTTTTCGCCAAAAAGTCGTGTTTTTATCTCAAGAGGTATTTTCATGAGCAAAAAGTGGGGGTTTCAGCCAACAGGTGACGGCGTAAGCGAAAAACCTGGTTTTGAGAGCCAAAATGGCCATTTTTCAGTTTTTTGGGCTAAAAAGCTTTTTTTTCCAGCAAAACAGTGTTTTGGACACCCAAAATGTGCTTTTCCCGGCCAAAACTTGCGTTTAGCAGTGAAAACGTCGTGTTTCGAGCAAAAGAAAATTCTCAGCAAATTTCCAATTTTGTCAGCAAAAAACAGCTTTTTTGACCAAAAAGCACCTTTACTCAGTCCAAACCGAATTTTTTTTCGCCAAAAAGTCGTGTTTTTATCTCAAGAGGTATTTTCATGAGCAAAAAGTGGGGGTTTCAGCCAACAGGTGACGGCGTAAGCGAAAAACCTGGTTTTG